>WTSP01008095.1:0-11467 GCA_025331215.1 Actenoides lindsayi | reverse complement strand
CAACAACAATAAATGGGTAGTTGTATAGTAGGGACATACTGTGAAATTCATAACCTTGTAGATAGTGTTTATCTCCATGAACAGGACAACTAAACATCTCGAGGCGCCCAAGCATGCTGAACAGACAAGAATCAGTTTTGTGGCAAGAATAAGGATTTTAGGCTTTAGGTCACTAAAAGAACACAGTGATGAAGAAGAGAAGATAAAGTAAATGACCACCAGAGATCATGAAAGACCATCGAAGGGAGAAAAGACCCTAACCCTAATTTTATTACGCAGGCTTGGACTATGTAAATGAATCCCAGGAACTCATTAGCATAAAACTGCCCTTTCTAAGAAATATAATGAATATGTATGTTTAGCCTGCATATGAACTATGTATCTAGCTTGCATCGGGACATGCACATTTGGAGGAATGATCCCCTGTTTGTCCGGTGCTGCAAAATAAAGAATGCCTGCTTAATAACTTCGGTTATTGAGTTTTTCACTGTGTCGGTCCTCACAGATTTTTTTTTTTCTCAGTTAAACATCTGAATCCAACAGTGACAGACATGATGCCAATGATTAGTCACCAAAGCTCGGTGGCATTTACAATAGTCTCAGCAAGTAGAGATGAGCAGCTCCCACTCAGGCTTTTTGCTCTGGTCCTACAGCAGCAACAGAAAGTACCTACCTGTGGTTTTGATTCCGGATTGTCCTGATGCGAAAAGTGCAGCGAGGACACAGATTATAATCTTCAGCAGACAGACGAGGACAATCAGGGTGGTTTCCAGCCCACTGCACTTCCTCTTGCACATCTAGATCCAGAAAAACACCATTGGTAAAAGGAAAATACAAGTAACAACACTGAAAACACTATAAAATGCATTACTAATTTCATAAATTAGCCAAGTTTATAAATTATTCTGGAATAATTTGTCCTTTAATCCCAGGGCCTAAAGAACACACTTTTTAAGGACTACATGCAATATAAATCTCCAATTCAAGATAATTCACACAGTGCAAATTACTGTGCAGATTACTCATGGGCAGTCACTGAGAAATACATTTTGTTCCCTGCAAACCACTTCACAGAGAAAGCACAATTTTCTCCTGAAATTAATTTATGGGATTTGTTCTATTTCTTGTTTGTTTGTTTGTTTGGTTTGGTTTTTTGTTTGGTTGGTTTTGTTAGTTTTGTTTGTTTGCTTTTCTTTTGTTCTGGTTGTGTTGGGGGTTTTTTTGTGCTTCTTTTTTTTTTTTTTTTTAATTTGTTAAAAACATATTTGATAGAATGTCTAATGGGCTCTGATAGCATACTCATGACATGTGGGAAAGGCAAGACAAAGATTTTGAAATCACAACAGAAACAAGGGAGAGTATGTCGATGGACTCAGTACCTTAAATTCCTATGGAAAACTGATCTTTTTCCTAGTATTGCTGGTTTTTTTGAGAGGCTGTGCCAAGGGGGCTGTGCTGGCTGCCGAGCCAGCTGCTCAGCCTCGTGCTAAGGACAGCCCAGTACCATTAACGCTGAACTGTGCACCAGCAATAAAACTAATTAAAACTAATCTCCAGCATCCAGATCAATATACATTGGCAGCAGTGACTACATTTTACATTTGGTTAAGAACATTTAACCTTCTAAAAGAGCCTTAAATACAGAAGATTCAATTCTTTTTAGTTAAAGCAAAAAAACTGTGGGAATATATATTCATTGCACTGACATGTCAAAACTCTTTTACATGTTTTAGAGATGACCCAAAGGAATGAAAAATACTTTAGAAGAAGCTCTTTTGGGGTGAAATAACAGTTTAAGTTTATTTTAAACTCTTGCCTCCCATTTCTTCCAAGTATAACCTATCACTCCACCTGCACCCCTACTCATAGAAATCCCACAGCCACAGGAAGGAACAAAGAATAAAAGCAATACTGGCTCCATCAACAGTCCCCAGAACCAGAAAGCTCACACTTAAGACAACTAAATGCTTTTCTGTATGGTGATTAATAAAGAAGCCTTTATAAATAACCTGGTGTTGTTAATGCTTTCTCCATTAATATAAAAATTTGCAGTTGTTTTTACTATTATGTTTATTGTTACTCCCCTAAGGAATATTGCATTTAAAGTCTGCAACTACACTGCATATTGCAAAGCATCCATCTTAAGGCCTGTTCCTTACAATGAGGAAATGATAGTCCAGCAGTTCCTCTCCCAAGTCCCCTTTAATGTTGCCTGAATACACGTCAACAAGGAGTCCTAAAAGTACCATTCATATTCCTGAAAACTGGAATTTTTAAAGTTCTTGTCATCAAATCCTCCCCATTCCTTCCTCTCCCCCAGCTAGAATGTTGCATTTCAATTCTTTCCTTCTCATGGTCTCCCCTAAGAACTGAGACTTTGGAAATAAAGCTTTATAATTTATAAATGTAAGTTCTGTTATGTGATATGTATTCAGCAGTGAGGTAAAGGTGTCCAGAAACTTGGATGCAATGTAAGGGATGACGTACCTTAAAGCCCCTCTGGTTCCTTCATCTGCTGCTCCTGATTGTGCAGCTCAACATCAAAAGCGATGCTTTATCCTTTGCTGTTATCAGCTTGTTGCTCTGTTTGCCAACCCATCTACCAATGGCGGGCACATACGTGATTACAGGCAGATTGCAGAAACTCTTCGGACTAAACATCATTACAATTATTATTGCAGCCAAGGAACGGCTGGTTAATTAATAATATTTTGATTCAACATGATGTGTCAGATTCTGCAAGTGAGAGAAGAGCAGCAATAAAATGCCAACAAGTTTATCTATGTTTCACGACTAAACAGTTTTTATTCTGTATCTTTTTCACTAGAACCTTCATGGAACTTTCACATTCTTTGTCTATCATTTGTGCTTTAAGCTCCACAATAAGTCATTAGATGTTCCCAACTGAGGGAAAGAGCTATTAAAATAGTTGCAGGAGAGAATCTAATTTATGACCATTAAAGCTTTTTTAGGA
This sequence comes from Actenoides lindsayi, assembly GCA_025331215.1. Taxonomy (NCBI): domain Eukaryota; kingdom Metazoa; phylum Chordata; class Aves; order Coraciiformes; family Alcedinidae; genus Actenoides; species Actenoides lindsayi. The sequence goes on along the minus strand of WTSP01008095.1, from coordinate 8,493 downwards.
ATTAATTATAAAGTATTAGTATCAAAATGAAACATTATATTATCTTATAACTGATATTATAATTAACATTTAAAGTTAATATTAATAGAAACAGATTTCATAGGGTGCTAGCAATAAACATCAAAAGCAGAAGAAAATGTTGAACAATTAACAGGGAAAAGAATTTATAGGGAAAAAGTTTCAGTCATAATCTTAACAGGAAACCTTCATATGTAAATGGTTCTTGTCTTTTTCTCATAACACATAGATAGAATCTTAACATTAAATCTTTATTTTCCAAGGGGATGTTTTCAGTTCATTCTATTAAAGTATTTACAAGTTATTTTTCAGTAATGTAGAAATGTCTGAGAAGTGCCACTTGTATTCTTTGAACTGTTCACAGATTTATTCAGTTTCCTCAGTAGTTCACCTCCGACTGTGAAGTGCAGGAATGAGATGTGTCCTCTCTGAGCGCAAAGGGAATCATCTTCTTTTCCTTAGTCAGCACTTAAAAGAAAGAAAATCAATCATGCATATAGAGCGCTGGGGCTCTCCTGTAACCATCCATCTTTACACAAATCAATGACAGTGCTCTCAATGACTCCGATTTTGAAATGCAGCCTGTTATTTAGCTACCTCACCCTTTCTGTTGCATTGTAGCATCATGGTTCTCCGCGTGTGTGCAAGTAACCTCTGGAAATGGAATTCTAATGTCGATCTCCATATTGCTAAATGAGCTGCCTTATGAATGCATAGTGAGAAATTATGGTTTCACATGGATTATGAAGATATCAGTGGCTTTGGAGGCCTGTGGGGGTTTCTTTGATGTCTATCTGTTTTCCAAGGTTTATAACTGCTCCAGGAAATTACTCAGTCTGGCAAAGCATGACCATGTGTTTCCTTTAAACGTGTTTGTACTCACCGTGCCATCAATACAACCACTTGATTAAGCGCTTTCCTGAATCACGGTGCTACAGACGTGTATTATCCATCACCTAGTGAACATTTTCTGTGCAACCTGGGAGCCTAAAAGCACTGAACAAAAAGGTCTCACAAGAGGGTTAACCAGCAGGTTTCCTAGCTGAGCGTGTTTTCATTAGTCTACAAAGGATATCAACAACAGGGCTCTGAGGTCGAGATGTGATATCGAACTCCAAGGAGGAGGAATGGGGAAGGCTGTTCAGTCGAGGACATTGAGAGACCATAAAGACAACCAAGGACTCTATCAAATCATAGCATAGTCCCTGCTGTGTCCTGCTTTGGTTTCCAGGAATTAAGAGCTGATTTGTTTCTGACAGCTGGTAAGAATTGCTAGAATCCCAGGAGTACAGACTAGACTGTGCAGCACAGTGTAGGAAAACAAACTAGGAAATAAAGTACCATTAAAAATATAGTAATTTAAAAAGTTTTTAACAACTCCATTTTTAAATAAATCACATACAACTTGAAAAACTTGTTAACTGGTCATAGCTCCCTGGTTGTATTCATTCAGACAGTGGTGCTAATAATTGAGTTTTTAGTTAAGAGACCATGTTAGGAAAAAGAAATAGTTCACACTTTTTCTGTGGTTCCATGAGATTTATTTTTTGCTATTTTGGTATCAAACGTTTACTTAAAGATACAGTTTGGATCCCATAATTCCTGAAAGCAACTGCTTGCAGATTTCCAGCTCAGTCAGAATCATAATCAATGTCATTACAAATCCTGCATACTCTTCCTGAGACAAAACAAATATCCTCTTTGGGCAGAAGTTAAATAATTGGGTCAAATCAACAATTTGGTGAGAGTCTCGGATTCTGCATGATACGATTGCACAGGTTGCTGGCATGAGCCCCAGTCTGTTCCTGATGTAACTCTGCTGCCATAAGTCAGTTTATACTGGTGATGAATTTGCTTCCAAGAACTTCAGGACATGCTGGCAAACTAATGATGCAAGTGCACGCAAGCAGAAAACCAGTCCAAATTCAGCGCAACTCTTAGAGGGCTCCTGGGAACCCCTTGATAAAATTCCACCATCAAATAACAAGCAGATTGCATGGATGTTACTCCTGCCTCCAAAATCCTCCTCTTTGACACTGAAATGACTAAAACAGAACAGCTTCTCTTTATGCTTAGAAACCTCATTAGAACAATCCCAGCCCATAGAGAAAACTAGAGAAACTAGAACTACACTTTCCCCCATTCTTATATTCATCTGGAGAGAAGACTGGATGTTTTCAGGGTTATTTCCCTGTTTCATATTAACAGTGGATAAAATATACAGTGCTGAAACTGAGGCTGGAGACTAGGACTCCTTAATTTGGAAAGAGTATCTTCACTCTTCAGCAGAAGTCACTGCGTGTTCTCTCTGCCTTGCTCAGCATTGAATTATTAAACCACCCTGGTGCTACTAAACAGGAGCAAAGGAAAATTTAGGTTGCTACCTCTTCCCCTTTATTTTTGAGAGATTACACCTCATTTTCTTTATCATGTGAGTGAATGGAAACCTGGATAAAGTCCTCAGACCTTTTCAGAACACCACCAAGCAGCACAAGGTGTGATGAGTTTGGTGGAATTCAACATGAAGGATGCTCAACACACACCATAACCAGTTCTTTAGCACTTTCCAAGACTGCAGTGAACATCTGGAACAAGCAAAGTGGTTCACAGAACAGCTTTGTCTGCTGCACTACCAACCTCCAGGGCTCTACCTGTACATGTGAGCTCAGTAAGGAGATGGACTGCAAAGAAAACACCTTCAGAAATGTCATTATTAGCTATCATGAAGAAAATGCCTCCCACGTGTTTGGCAGCTTTTTCCTCTTTTAAGCCTCAATAACCAGTGTGCAGAATAGAGCTCTGAAAACCAGTGTGAGGCTGCTTTTTTATTGAACTTTCTAGACTGAAGCCTTACCAAAGCTCCCTGGGAAATTTTTCTCTCAGCTCCAAATCTGTGCATGAAGGCACAGTGTTGTTCAGCTTTGCAACATGTTATAGTCTGCTGAAGAGGACACAGAAGATTCCTACGTTTAGGAAAAAAACCCCACCACAACTGTTAATCAATTTGAAGGAGAAACAGAGCAAGAAATCACTTCATGAAAAAAAGAAGAGTAAAAAAGTTTGTACCTGCCCTGGAGGCTCCTTCAGACACCAAACTGAGATTAATGCAAATATGTCCCAGCAAGACAAAGAACAGGGAAGTCTCACAAATGCATTGCAAACACTTTTTCTCCCAAAGAGACTCTGAAGAGTGAATTTGAATTCATTGAAAGTTGTCTCGTTTTCCCAAAGCACCTCACAATTCAAGATCAGATACTGTGAGTCTGGTCTCATACAAAAGTAGTTCTCATTTTATAGTGATTGACAGCCAAAAGATTTTGATTTTGTTTACTAACCAGATACAGAAATAATGACAATTGAGTAATTTCATTATCATGTAAAAGAAGAACGTGTTTGAAGTTCCTTTTCAAAGTATGTGTAGCTCTTCCAAAAGAAATACAATCAGATATTGTACAAACACTATCTTTTTGTAGATAAATAAGTTTCTGTGTGTCTAAATCATGGGTCTTCATCCTCACTCAAATAACCCTTTTAAGCCGACAAAGTATGGCAGAGGTAATGAACATAGTCTAGAAGAGAATCCCAGTGTTACTTATTAATTTTTATTAGGTCAAATTAGAGGCCAGCACAAGCCATGATAGTGATTACATTATCTTTGTAATCACTAATTCCAACTAAATAGAAGAGAGTCTTGGACTTCAGAGCCCAAATCACCCCAGTCTATATTTAGGCTGTCAAAATGCACACTAACATAAAATAAATATTTATATGACTAACTACTGTACTACTACCTACTGACTACCTACCATATGTGAAGACACATATGCACAGACCCCTAGGAAGCCCAAGAGTCTGCCAGCACTGAATGGTTCTTGAGTTATCAGGAAGATCCTGAATAGTGTTTGATATGCTTTCTACTGTTATTTTTAAATAAATAAATAAATAAATAAATAAAAATTCTCTCTAACTTCCTTGGCTTGTGATGTTGCATATGCACTTTTGTTGCTCTTTCTTGCAACCAGGAAGGTCAGAAACTTTCATTACTATTTTCAAATGAAGGTTAATATTTTGACTTAATTAGAATAATAATAATAAAAACAATAATAACAATAATGACAATTTAAAAACCACAAAAAACCCAACCAATCAAACAAAAAAACCCCAAACAACAACAACAACAACAGCAAAATGTATTTTAGGTTATAATGACGGAGCTGCAATACTGACAATAACCTAAAAGCAAGAAAAAACTCCAGTTAGTAAATAACACTCAAAACACACCTTAGTAAATCTTAACATCATTATACACAATTCCTAACTTATTACCATTTTTTTTTAATGTCATAATTGAACAAAAGCTGAAATGACAAATTACCTCCCATTTTTGGAGTGAGGAAAAGATAATTCTGAAAGTAGCTGCTTAGTGAAATCACTGTTTTGACCCTTTGCATTTCTTTTTATTGTCAAAGCTTGTCTGCTGACTGCTTCTATGACTTTCCTTGTCCTTGCTGCAGATGGTCCTCCAGCCAACGCCTGTGCTTCTTGCTGCTACTGAGCAGGAAACAAAGCAAAGCCACCATTATTATATCTTGATTCCTTGCCAGCTTTTTACTTATTTAGACAGTATATTACAGGGTATTATTCAGCTTTGCATTTCTTTCCAGTGAAAATAATAGATGTTCACTGTAAGAAAACAAAAGGATTAAAGGCTTTGGGTCTTTTTTAAGAAAGGGTGAATATTTAATATTCACATATTTGTGACAATAACCAAAAGATGTGAATAACATCAGTGCCAAGAATCTAATTTTTTTATGCCCCCATTTCTACATGGTAATTCAGTAACGACTCAGCAGGTGGTCTGGTCTGTGTATGTAACAGGAGGGCTTATACAGGTATGGATCAGCTCATACTGAAACAGCACTCAAGACATGGGAAAGACATACGAGCTCCATTATCATAGTCCCCTCCATGTCATTCAGCCTACGCAGTGACCAGAAAACTGTAGCCTTGCACCTGGTGGTAATGTTTGCATCACTATGATGAAGGATTAAAATCCTGAAATGTCAAATACTCCCATCAGATGCTTCTGTTTTACACACACATTCCTCACAAATCCTTAAAGACTCTGATCAGACTGGTTGCAAGGTTTTCTCTCTAACACAACAGCTGGAAGTTTGGGTTTTTTTAAAAAAACAAACAAACAAGACCCTGATATTTTTACAGTCATTTGTAATCTCTGGTGGGAATCTGAATGAAAACATCAAATGGTGTCAGACTTTGAACAAAGCTTTGGGGACCAGCAAGGCTGTGAGTGTTGTTGTGTAGGTGCTGTGCATCACACCTTCTACAAACGATGATCCAATGACTGTGGAGTATTTACCCCCAGTGCAGAGGAAACTCAGCCTTCCTCTTGTGCAATTCTGGCTGCATCAACTGACTTTGCTTAACTCATTTGCTTTCTACTCACCAAAGATCTGGTGTGCTCAGTAGAAGGTTACTACTCATTTTTGTTCTTCCAGAAGTCCAGATTAGAAAATGTGATCCCTTTCTTTGGCCCCTTGGATCTTCCTCTGAGCTCCATTTGTAAACTTACCCTTCCTTGAATCCTACGTAAGTTCAGAGTCAGAAGCAGCATTCGATAAGAAGATACCTGGTGTGCAGCATTTGCTGCTTGTGATGATATTTATTTCTTGACACTCTGGTCACATCATGAGTATAGCAAGCACCACAAAAACCCAGTCAAGGCATAGTAGCTTAAAACTGTTAGAAGTGGCTCCAAAAATCACCCAGTACAGTTTTTACGTGCTCAGGGAAGACACAGACTTACACCTTGATGTGTTGATGCCATCATTCATTAACCAGAAGACTTACGTATCATGCAGCTCACCTGAGGTTCCTTAATATCACTGTCACCGTAAGGCTCAGCACCATAAATTTTTGTATAGTTTCTATCCTATTAATATATGTTGGGGTTTTTGTCTTGTTCTTAGGATGTGTTTACACTCTGCACATGAAAAATGTTGCAACACAAGTCAATTACCTTGTGGCCACTTTATTTCCATTCTAAGTTACTTTCTTATACAATCTCCTCTCCTTTAAACACCACTGTAAAATCTCTGACTCAAGCTGTTGCCATTGCTTAACGTAATCAAACAGGGAAGAAAATACCTTAGTGACTCAGTCTGGGGTAGAAAGCTGCTAGGAGCAGACAATCCTCTCCATTTCAGTGGCTGCTGGGAGAGCAAAGCTCCCAGTCTAGCCTGCAGCTAAGTGATCTTGCCACTTGAGTGACTCCATGGTGCACAGGAGGGTCTGAACAGAGGCACGATCTGTGCAGAACTGGAGACTTCCATGTCCCACAAGATCAGCAGTAGACAATAGCTCTTGAAAGAGAAAAAGTCAGCAGAGACATGGTGACAAAATGGAAAGACAGGGGCAGGGAACTAGCCAAACCAAGGAAAAAATCTCCATGTCATCATTTTTGTAGACTAAAATTGGTGTCTCTAAAGGATGCAAAAGTGGCCATAGAAGATACTGATAATGTTTTTTCCTGCAAGCAGGATAACTTTTATGATAGGTGCTTAGGGGCTTCCATAGTACCCAAGGTTGCTACACTGCCAGCAGAAGAAAGGAGCTTCTACAACATCCTTGGGCAAATAGAAAAACTATGGGCCATGCTAGAGGCCAGACAAGTTGGTCATTACTTTCACAATGACCAGCATACAAGAAACACCCTAAGAAATACCTCTTAAATTACCTAAACAACAACAGCAATTCTGCAAGGCTTTGGTAAATATTTATCCTTACAATTAATATTTAACTGTGATATTAAGGAAGTATTGATAAAGAAGTAACCTTTCACTAACTGTACAGATTTAACAACGCATCACTGACTCTAGGAAGAATTTGCTCCAAGGAAGGAATAGCTTCACTACCAGAACGACCTTGTACTGTCTATAAAGTTTACTAGATTTGAATAAAGAATTTCATTTCAGTTGATAATACACTTTCATGAACACATATAATTAACCCAAATTAATTTTAAAATGAATAAATAAATTGGAAATTTAAGGCAAATGAAGTCATTACTATAGTAATATAAAGCTTCACATAACAGTCCTAATTTATCATGAAGTATGGAAGCTAATGAATTCAGTGCATGACATCTTTTCACAAAGGAGGAACTTTACCTAATTTTAGCCTGAGAAGGCTTCTTTGTAACTCTTATTGAAATTCAATTTCTTGTAATGAAGGGCCTCATAGCTGGACAGTTTTACCAGAACGATTTTCAAAATCAGGAATGCAATATGACTTTTTTCTCTCTGAAGTGTCACCAAGAAGATCACCCAATACTAATGTGTTTATATTTTGTCATATCTCGTAGTTTCATGGTATTGCTGTGTCATAGGAAGGATGAAAATAAAAGGTAAAGTGGTCTTTAAAAATAGGGATAGTCTTTTAAAATAGCTGTGGGGTCACACCTATGTACAGGGAAGGTTCAACCAAGAATTCTGTACATTTTTTTCCAATATCTTCTTACATACGAAGGAAAAATTCTCAGCTTCAGAAAACATGAGGTCACTTTTAGTACTTCTGATTCAAGCTGTGTACAGCACAACTATCCCAAAGGTGTAATCCAATAATATTTATCTCAAGTCAAAGACCTGACTGTAACATAGGACACTTGCACCATAATATTGTCTTACATGACATTGTGAGCCACAAGCCAAAGGAGAACAGGGATCTCTGAATGGAACTATTTTAAAAAAGAAAAGACTAGTCCCAAAGGAAAGTACTACTTGGAGTATTGTGTGAGGGTCATAACTACAGATGTTTAGTGGAAATTCCTGATAAGGAGAGCAAAAGATCTGCACTTACTGATGGAGCATGGGTGGGTCACAGCGTTGCCACAGCCACGGCCATTGTTCATTAGAAAGGGTAACAGGCTATATCTTATATTCAGTACATTCCTGGAAATCACATCAGAGTTGAGTTCCAGGAAACAGAACTTTGCCTCTAAAAGAAAAGAGACTGTTATAAGTAAAGATTCTTTTTTTTCATTTAGAAAACCTAAAACCAAACCAAACAACAAACCCCCAAAAGCAAAATTTGCTAATATTTACAAGAGCCTTCATATTTACCATTTTTTTCTTTCATTTTATGTTTCTCTCCAGACTTCCCATAAAATATTAGTAGTAATATTTATCAAAATCAACACAGCAAGACAAAGTCAAGGAATATCTCCACTGAACTAGAGCACCTTCATTTATTTATTCTTTAATTAAGAAGTAAGTGACACTAAAACCAGTAGCTATCACTGTCAGCCCTAAGAGAGGAACTGGAAAGAGGGAAGGTGAGAAAAACCTTGGCTGAGTACCATAAAAAATGTTTAATGCAAAGTGTCCCGAAGGTGTGACACATCCCAGTGTACATAATTTGTTACCCCTCTTTTCTGCAGGGCAGCAAGCCGGACTT
>WTSP01008094.1:0-30460 GCA_025331215.1 Actenoides lindsayi | reverse complement strand
GGGCTGCAGGGGCTCAGCCTGCCATCTCACCAAAGGCTGCAGGGGAAGCTCTGCACTGGCACACCTCCTCCACTCCTTCTTCACTGACCTTGGTGCCTGCATAGATGTTTCTCTCACATCCCCCTCCCCTCTCTGCTGCAGGTTTTCCAGAAGTAATTTTTTTCCCTTTGAAATACTTTATCACAGAGGAGTTACCACCATCAGTGATCGGTTCAGCCTTGGCCAGACATGGGTCCAATTTTGAGCCAGAGGAGCTTCCAGCAGCTTCTCACAGGAACCACCCCTGTAGCCCCTCCCTTGCCACCAAAACTGCCACACAAAGCCAACACACCACTCCAGACAGATTAAGTTTCATTTTCAGCCCTTAGGAAAAAGCAACATTTTCTCTTGCTGCATCTGGTCAGTTACTAGAGCTAATGCTGCTTACCCAGCCAACTGCAAACACACTAACTCAATATACTCATGATGCAAACTCATTTCACAGCATGAATAGAGCAGTGTGATCTCAGCAGCAGAGGCTTGTAAGATAAATGGACAGCTAAAACAACTGCTTGGGATATTTCTGATAGTTCAGCATTCCTACTTTCACCGAAGCATGGAAAAAGAAAATGGCACAAAAATAGCTACCAGCTGTTGAAGGAAAAGACATCCAAATATACCACTCCAGCCCCAAAGAAGCTGAAGGACCTTTTCTACCTACTGAATATCAATCCAGCCAGAGGAAAATTTAATTCCAGCCAGAGCTACCTTACTTCAGAAGATAAACGCATAAGCATTGATGTGTCTGGCTTTGCCTCTAAGAATATAGCTACAGAAGAGGAGTCAGAACTGGCTAATGCAAAGTCTGAAGAGAGGCATAAAAACCAAACACTTCACTCCAGGTGGGGAGCATAAGCTCTTTTAGATACTTAGCTCATGGAAACTGCTTCACAGAATACAAAATAATTGCAGGTTGTTTATCTGAAGCCCACATCATTTTCCAATACAGTCTTTAAAACCTCAATAAAATGAACAGCTGCTAAGATCCAAATCTCAGTTACCTCTTTGTTTAGACTACATCGAGAAATCTCCATATTAACAGGCAAAAAAGGTCAAAACACTCAAGAGAAATTTGAGCAGGTATTTGCATAGTTGTTCCTCAAACCTGAATTCTGGTTTGTTTGTTTTCTCAAGTACATACACAGCTCTCAGGCTACAGTCCTCCAGGGAGGAATGCCCGAGACAGGATGTGATCAGGTATTTGCTAGTCTAACTCTAAGGTGGCAGGCAGAAGGGTCTAGTGAGGGTGCATGCTCCTCAAAACACTCCACCAGAGTAGTAACCAGAGGACAAACCACCACTATCTGTTAAAGCTATCTATCTCAAGGTTAAAGCTGTATCACTAAGCCAATGAATGTTACATTGGTAGGTATATTTCAAAAGTACTATTTCATTTTTTAGAAAGAGTGGCAGAGGGGAAACCAAGCACCTATACTCAACCTTATGCTTTGGTGCAGCTGAAGTTTATTACCTGGAGTAGAAAAGATGTTATATGAAGAGTCTCTCACTGCCACAAGGAAACTTAGTCTGAGAACTCTGAATGGTTTCAGCTGCAGTGGTTTCCCCTCAAGAGGAGGAAACCAGTGCAGAGAGAGTGCATTCAGTGACATCACTATTTTAAGGGTTTGTTTTCACACCTGATTTTCATGGAGAAAAAAATTTAGGATGAAACTGCTGACTGCCAATCTCACATAAGAAATGCTCTGACAGAGCAACAAACAAATCTGAGAGTTAATAAAAAAAAAAAATAAAATTCTATATTGACTGGAATTACTCACTATTCTGCAACTACAGTTCTGCTTTCCAAGCATGCAGCAAGACAGATGTCAGGCTCTTCAAATACATTATCTCAAAAAAATAGCAGAAAATAGACAAGCTTACAAAACTCATGACGATAAAGTGCACTCTGAAGTGCTGGCAGTCTACTGTGCTAGCAAAGACTGGGTATTTCCCCCCTGTTCATGACAAACTTTCCTATGTCTTTAAAGCACTCACTTTTACAACTGTACTCACTCAGCTTTTAGTATGGGTGGATCCAACTAAACCAGAAGTTCAATTTCTTAGACTGAGAGAGGCTCAGTAGCAGGAATTAATCTTGTTCCAAGGAAGAAACAAGCAGACAGCAGATATAAAGCTACAGAACTAGACAGAATAAAGGTAGTAGCAGGATCCAAGAAGAAAAAGTCAGCAAGAAAATGCTGCACTCCCTACAGGTTTAAGGGGCACCCACAGTAACTGAGCTTAAGAGCATTTTCTTAGTCTAAGCAAAGATAATTGCAAATAAAGCAGATATTATATTGCATACAGAGCAAAATACAGTAAGTATTTCTAGCCCCTAGGGGCATAAGCAGATTCCAGAACATTTCAGAACCGTCTACGCTATTTTCTTTCCATGTCTGTAGCTCAAATACCAAGATCTCAAGAGGCAGATACTCAGCAAGCTGTCCCCAGTAACCTGCACAGTTTGTGTCAGATGGGGAAAAAACCAGCAGATAAAACAAAAAAGCAAACAGAAGCTTTTGAAAAGCTAATGAGCTAGAGGGTTTTCAAGAGACACAAGTAACTATGCAAATAGAAGTCCTTTGCAAAGACCCATCACCACTCTCAGATACTTACTGCTACATTATTAGATTATTCATATTTACATTCCACTGCAGAAGCTGATGAGAGCTTTGGAAAGTTCCTCCATTAGTCACGTGTACGGCAACACACCAAGAAAGGAGACTTGTGATGAATCACCAAACATAACTGACTTGTGCAACAGACTGAGTTTTGTTTTTCTAAAAATCCTGGTGCTCTCCTTCTTCCTTCCCTTCCTCCCTTCCTTCCTCTCCCCCTTCTTTCCTCCCCTCCCTCTCCAGTACTCTGCACACTACAGGGTGCCACAGACCGTGCATGCTGCAGTTGGTCTTCTAGTTGTAGGCCTACAGACCATGTAGCAGTGGTCACTTTGACCCCATCCTGCCACTGGATGTTACCCCTTGTAAGTGGCCAACTAATTTATAATCATACAATCAGAGAATATTTCAAGTTGGAAAGAAACCCATAAAGAGTCCAACTCCCTGCTCCTTGCAGGACAACATAAAACTCAGAGCATCGTCCAGATGCTCCTTGGACTCTGACAGGCTTGGTGCCAAGATGACTGTCCTGGAGAGCCTGTTCCAGTGACTGACCACCCTCTCAGTGAAAAGCCTTTTACTAATGTCCCCTCTGAACTTCCCCTGATGCAGCTTCATTCTATTTCCTCACATTCCATCACTGGTCACCCGAGAGAGGAGATCAGCACCTCCTCCTCTGCTGTCCCCCTTGAGGAAGTTATGGATAGTGATGAGGTCTACCCTCAGCCTTTTCCTCTCCAAGCTGACCAAACTAAGTGACCTCAACCACTGCTCAATAAGCTGGCTATGCTGTGCTTGATGCACCTCAGGACACAGTTGGCCCTTTTAGTTGACAGGGCACACTATTGACTTACGTTTGACTTGCCATCATCCCAAACCCCTACAGGGCTTTCTGTGGGGCTGCTCTCCAGCCTCTTGTCCCCCAGTTTGTATGTATAACCAGGATTATCCCATCCCTGATGCAGAATCCAGCTCTTGCTCTTGTTAAATTTCATATGGTTGGTGATTGCCCAACTTTGATCTGTCCTACTGCCTAGCGGTGCATGTTCATGAAATCTGTAAAACTCTTGAGTTCAAAGAGGCCTCTCATCTCTGTAGAGTTTGCAAGAGGTTTGGCAGCCCTCTTGGGGAATGAGGATGCTGGCAGCCACTAGGATGTAAACTCTTGGGCAACCAGGCGAAAAGCAGCTTCTCCAAATTCTAGCAGAAACTGGATTTTATACTCCTGTGTCTTGTGCTCCTTATTCCCCTTGGGAGAGTGAAAACATGCAGACTAGAATTCTCAACACCTAACCATAACAGAAGCTACAGAAAATACAGTAAAGCGAATACACTGAAAGTTGCTCTGGAAAGATTTTAAATATCAGAGCAAACCCATAACATCCCTTACAATTGCTTTTTAAGCTTACCAGCACTTGACTTCAACCCAGGTTTTGCCCCACCAGCATTAGTTATCCATAATAAAAGACTTCTACTGCTCAGCTTATATTCTGATAGCTATTTTCCAACATGTCCTAAGCAGGCAAAACCAAGAGGAGCAATTTAATCACCAAAAAACTGGGAGAAGGGTGACTTCGTTCTCGACACTTTGCTGTAAGAACTGCCTTTCTAAGGTTTTAAACGGAGAACCTGGACCATGAAAACCACACACTGCAAGTGGAAGAACGTAGTTAAAACTGTACTCCTCCTCTCAGCCAGGGCAGAGGTTTGCAGTTGAGATCCCTCTGCATCAGGCAACTCAGATGGGATGTTTACTCCCACTGTCAAGCAGCAGTTTATAATTAGCCATGCCTGGAGTCTCATGTAATTAAATCCTACACAGTTGGTTTCAAACCCTGTTCCTCCTACAAGTACCCCCCCACACCTAACGGCGATGCTTTTTAAGTATTGTGTCCCTGCAGAACAAGAGAAAACAAAAAACTTTGCAGAAAATTCTGTTTAGAAAAATGAAGCCCCTTTCTACCTAAAATAAATATGGTGCAAACAGAAATAACAACTGTAAATCAGCCAAAACCCCCAAATTTTTTACATCTGGGAAGTGTCTGCTTTCTGCACATCTGGAGCATTCAATAATATATCCAATGGGAATAAATCAGCTGAGCCTTTGCTGCAACCAATAAAAAGATTTATTTCCTCTTCAAAAAAATGCATGACTACCCTAATAACTATCATATTTATTTTTTGTACAATGATCCAAAAGCTACTTATCTGAAAAGTTACTTTATTTGCAGCAATCTTGACAATACAGTACATAAAAAGTTATGCAATTATGGGGGCCTAATCTTTTCTGATCTGACTTCTAGAGAATAGTGTTTAGATTAATCTATGATTTATTTGAATATTTTAATTGCTAACTATTCCTTCCCCCAAAAACAGCAGTTTAATATTTTTAAAAGCTTTAAAGGTTACATTTTGACTCAATTACCTAAGTAACTGTAGCCATGTGAGTGTTTTTTAACAGAATGTGGTAAAAATAAGCTATTTACCAGTGAAGAAAACCCTGTATTTTGAAGCACAAATTGGAGAATTTTGCTTGTCTAAAAGTTTCCTATGTTCTCAGCAACTTTTGTTGCCCCTTCATGCTTTAGAAAGTAGGAAAATACAATGAGGCTCTAAACATTAGCTGTAAACAGAGTTTTCCAGGAAGGATTTGATGTAGGAGTAAGAGGACAGAACGAATATCTCTAAATCAGCAGAAAGCATACAGAAGAACCAAGTCAACCACAAAGCTAGAGAATGAACATGATGGCAGCAGGCCTGCCAAATGCTGAGCTGCTTACCAGAAACAAGAAGGGCAAAAAGAGAACTATGGAATATTGAAAAAAAGGTCTAGGAACTCCTGTGAGTCCCTGCAATCAAGCAGTGAAGGTGAAAGCAAATATTTGGCATCTTAATCACAACCTGCCCAGTGTCGAGTTGTCTACCAGGCTGGTTGTTTCCTTACAGTATGTAATTCTGCACATCCATAACCAACGTGACCACTTTCCCTCCAAGCAATGGTTTGGATGCTTTGTGATTTTCTTCTTGTTACAACCCTTGGTGACAAACCAACATCAAACATCAAATGGCAGAGCCACATGTCCCAGATGTCCTCCTTAAGCTTAAAAGAGCTTCCAAATCTCTGTCACTAACAGCAGCTCGGAAGGAGCTAAAGTATTTTCTGTGCTTCAGGCACAGTTGTTTCTTGCTGAGAGCACCTCTCCCACAAATTCAAAATATTCAAAACCCATCTGACCATTCTCCTGGGCAACCTGCAGTGGCTGGTCCTGATGGACACCTCTCCAGAGGTGTCTTCCAGCACTCTGTGGTTCCGTGACCTGGGCCAATTCTAGCCACTGTACTAAATTCCTTGTGCTCCAAAACTCATATAACTACAAATAAAATAAATCACACCTCTGCAACTCTTTTTACAGACTAGAACTGAAATACATTCCTGTCTCATGAAGTTCTTAAGTGGAAACGTAAGCTACACTAACAAAACTGTTAGAAGAACGCTTGGGTGACAGAAGCATGGCACTTGCATCAAGAAATGACAAGATTAACTTTTGGTGGCACTGTGGTAGGGAGCAGAAAAAGAGAAAAAGGGTTTCGCAAAATACAGTAGAGGTACTGAATCTAGATGGCAACAAATAAAAACATACTGGACATATTTATTTGATTTTTGCTCATTTCTTTTTACCTGTAACTTCAGGAAGGCTAATCATGCTTCAAGGCTGCAAATATCATATACTATATTTACTGCTATTTCACCTAAGCACTTGGCTGTACCAAGCATAAATGCAATACTAAAATTAGTGTTTTAATAAAGCATTTTCCAGAAAGCAAATACTAAGTTCTCTTTTGTGTAAATTCAGGGACTAAGACAAAAATAGAACTGTCAGACAGAAACAGTCTTGTCTGCGTTCATGTGCAGCACACCCTTTATGAAGGCTGTAGACATTTGATTAAATATTGCCCAGCCTTATGTTATTGAAAGCCTGCATGTTGGTCCTTGTACCTGCAAGTGTGAGGCACACAGAAATGTTCAACCTTCCAGGTAACTGCTCTTGAGTTCTTGGTACTTTTCCTCATTGCAGCCCTAAACCACAGAGACATCACTCTGCATTAAGCTACTTGAGGTCAGCAAAGCGACCCCTGGGGCCACTCCTGCTGCACCTTCTCTTGCGTCAACAGAGCACCTGAGGAATCCAGCCCTGTCCTTCTCCCGCTGGGGCAGGCAAGGACTACCCCTGCCCCTCTTCCCAGGTCTCAGGTGCCAGCACAATCGTCATTGCCCGAGGGAGGCTCACAGAGCAGGCACAACAGGACAAGACACCTCTACTCTCCACCACTGACTCTCCAGAAACCTGGGCCAGGGTTGGACTGGGAGCTCTGAAGCAGTCTTAGGAAACCCTGCTCTCAAATCTCACCAAGAGCAAGCGGGCACTGTGCACCTACTTTGCATTCAGACATTTTTGAAATTCTGTCTTAGCATAAGAAATGTCAATAGTTAATTTTTTATAAGCCTAAGACATCAAAATCCTTTATGGACATGTTACTCACAGTCTACAGCTTCAAAGTTTAAGCTGCTTGATAGCCAGGAGTGTAATCTTTCACAACGCTGACAAGCCTTGCAGCTACTACACACATAGCCTGTATTTACATAGCCAGCCGCATTCTTGCCACGAGGCTCACATTTACTCATTATGAAAGTTCCCTTCACTAACTACATCAATTTGTCTTATGGTATGAAAGTGTATTAACTTTATTAATATATATTAGTTCATATTATACATGGCAATGTATTGAGGTAGTAGAATTTTACTGGAGACTTTGGTATTGCTCATGCTAAAGTGAAAGAAACCAAAGGACAGCTCAGCCCTGTAAACAAGCACTTTTATTTCTTGGAAGCTTAGAGCTGTCTGTGAAGGATAAAAGAAAATGCCTGGACAACCAAGATAATGCCAGCACCCTAGCCTTTCTAACACCTCTTTGAAACTCTCTCAGCATTGGCTAGCATCATAGATAAATAACCATAGTGAGATGGACTCCAAGGATATTGGGATCAATAGATAAGCAGCAAGAATGCTGCAAAAATATAGGTGCTTTGCAAAGTTTTACTATGATTAATAATCAGTAGTGTGGGTGTTAGTGACTACACAACTCGTATTGTGCCTGAACATTTGAAGGCCACAAGAAACCTGTGTAAAACTACGTTTAGGATGCTCCAGTTTGGATAGAACACCTCATGCGCACAAATAAATATTTACCCTCGTAATTCTGTATTTTGAGTCCTAGCCTCAATATTCAGTCAGCAAGGGCCACTTGCAAATTTTCGTAACACTCCCCAAAGGTCAAAGTCAGTATGTCAGCATGTCTTCCTCTTCCAGAGTCATGGAATCTTGTTACTTGTTGAGAATTAATGCACTTACATTTAGTAATAACTTCAGCAGTTCTTGGCAAGAATCTTTCTGCAGCTGAGTGACATTTGTGAAACCTCCTGCTCTGAAGCATGTGCTTCAAAACAGTGGGCATACCACACATAGTCAAAACTATATTCTGAAAACTGTAGAGCAATATACACTGATGGCACTAAGATGAACACCAGAGGATATGGTAGGTCTGGGAACACGTTCATGAACATTAAGCCTCACTGGGATAACGATCCAAATTGCAGCTGGCACCAAAAACTAACAGTTAAGTACACTGGAAAGACTACGGTGGTGGTCAATCAAAAGATTAATCTTGAATTTAATAAAACTGTTTTATCCAAGCAGGTTACAGACTCTTCAGTATTGTATAAATATCGGTTTTCCTGAAAGTAACTACAACTGACACCATATAACCTAATGCTACTTTATTGCCAGAAGTTTACCTATACTTCTATACAGATAACAACTTCTGCCTCTCTTTGCACTGAAAACCTCTATATGCATCTGTCCAGTTCAGTACCCTGCCCGGCCTTGTGTGGAGAAAGGGAGAAGTGTTTTCAGGGCAATTGTGTGATCTCTTGAGCCACAACTTTAAGAGCTGCATGCTTTTTCTGCTCATCCCCAATCATTGAAACACTCTACACCGCAATAAAGCATGTAAGATGATAGACTGGAGACTTCCCTCCCCACCAAATGGTCAGGAAACAGCAGCATTTTGTTTTGTCGGTCTCCTTATTTGCTCATACCCTGCATCTCTGGTAGCCTCCTGGACTGGGGCAGGGAGGGACAGAAGAAAGTGCAGTCCCAGTGAGGGCTCAGAGGAAAACGGAAATGTAGCAGCACAGCTCAGAGGCAGAAAGGTTAGGGCGGTCTGTACTAGATGAGAGATGATAAAATTTTAGCATAAGGGAAGGAGGAAGTCTTAAGAAACTAATACTTGTGATCTGGCAACCAGTAAAGTAAAAGCTCCAAAAACTTGACAGTCAGAGTGAGCCTTGCTCTGGTCAAGGAAAAAGTAATTAAATTATAACTTATGATGAACAAGTAAATGGAACTTAGCTTTCCATTTAGGAATTCCTTCTTTAAAATAACATTTAATTGAACTATGCACTTGCAATGCACACAGAACTAGCTCAAATATACTCTTTTTTTTTTCAGCAGTAGACTGAAATGATGGCTGCTAGTAAGCAGGACTGTTTCATGTCTGCTTATACTTACAAGCTGACAATTCATGTTACAGCCTTTTTCTTTTACTTTCCTCACCAGAAGTCTTCACCAGTTTAATACAGTTAGTATACAGTTTGTACACTAATATCAAAATCCAGTAAAGCTTGTAAACTACTCAGCAACATTAACTGAACAGTAAAATGTACTTTACTTTTCTGGACTGTTTTTCACTGTGGCTTGTTCAGCTATGGCTAAAAAGATTCTTTAGTCTTTCCAATCTGCATACTTAAAAATAGCTGCTTACAGCTTTTGCTAAAAAAAAAGAAGAGGAAGACTTTGGGTTTTACAATGAGGGTTTCCTGTGGGGAAGGCGGGGGTAGAGGAAATCAGACTCAGCACAGTGGTTTGCAATGATTCAACTCGTATTTTAATGCATTGCTCTAAGACTGAATCAGTTCTGGCTCTAGTCAACTCATTTTATAACAGAGCCCATTGTTCTGCTCAAATTTCAAAAGTTGACATGTTTTGGTAGCACCAGTGACACTTTTGTTCCTAACGGTATTTACAATTAAGGGATTAATTTAGATAGAGCTGCATTAAGTGACAATTCAGTGAGCCAGGATTTCTCAGCTTGTGCTCCATTGCACCACACCAGCACTGGTTTGGAAAGGCTTCAGCCACAGGACATGTGATGTGACAGCAACCTGCTTCTCTAGGCGGTGTGGAATGCTGCAGGAGAAGGCTCCTTTCTCTGCTTCAGCTAACTTTGTATCATGTGTGCAAAATTACTACCTAAAGAAAAAATATTTCTGAAGAACAGCCATGCAAACAGAGATACTGCATGCACCCAGGTCAATATGACTCGTTTTAGTTGCCCAAACCAGACATATTTAATTTTCGTTTCTCGTTCTAAAATAAAAAGTTGTGGGTTTTTTTGTGGGTTGTTTTTTTTTTTTCCCACTTCCCATCCTTCATTTTTATCACTTGAGGGACAAGATCAACCTTCCCTTTTGTACCAGGGCTACATTCTTAACCAATTCAAAGAGGTCCACATCTCTGCTTAGTTAGCACAGTAAAGAGATGGCCTTTACAGAAGGCAAAAAAACAGCAAAAAGGAAAGTTGGAGGTTTTTGTGAGAAGGGGAGTGGAGAGAGAGATGTCATAAATCAGATTGCAAAGTTGCTTGCTAAAACAAGCAGGGTCAGCTCTGATGTGAAGAAATTTTATCTGTATAACCATTTGCAACATTTAAGGGAGGGAGAGGGCAGGGAATGGTTGCTGAAGTAACTACTGAATTTGGGATTCAACCACACGATGCCTGGCATCCAGGATGTACTGAGAAACCCAGAGGCAGGTATAGATTTCTGTCATCGAAGAGGGAGAATACAGACAGGAATGAATAGTGGGAGGCGAGGGAAGAAGCAGTAGAAAGATAAAAAAAATAGACATATAGAGAAAGATAGACTTACCCAAAAACTTTCCACATGTGATTCCCCAAACCTTTTCCCCAAAGCTTATCCTGAAAAAGCTTGTTTCTACATTTAACAAGGATTTGTGTGACTCCAGAGCTGTCTGTTTTCTCCAACAATAGCATCAGCTCTAATAAAAACTGTATCCTACTTGACTCATCTGCCACACTTATTTTTAATTCACCACATCAGGCTACTACTACTATCACCAATAGCCCCTTCACTCTTCACATAGGTTCAGTATTTTCCTCCAAATCACAGGGAGCAAACAAGTGGTCATAAGAGCAAGTAAGATTTTTTCCTTTAACAAAAAGCAAACCAAAGCTAGTTTTTATGATACCAAGCAAACTTCCAAACACTAGCTTTTGCAGTATTGGTCCCAAGTCTGCAGAAAAGCTGACTTGGTGCTGTTGCTGCCACTATGTCCTTTTGCAAGGTGGCACAGAGACCTCACGCTGCAGCCAGGAAGATAAAGAGAGACTGGCAAAGAGCAAGACACACAAGCTGAAACGCTGTTTCACTGTACTGGGAATAACCTACAGGGTCTAGAGAGTGGGAGCTGATAACATGGTGGGACACCTGTTAATCAAGGAATGACTTAGTATGTACCACACTGGAGGGAGCATGATGTAGGATTAACAGCAAGACCGGGGATATTACCAAGACTCTGTCAGTATGGCAAATCTTGGGGAAACAAGCCTGGCAAGGATGGGAATTCTCCATAGATGTTGAACAAATGCCGGGACTTACAGATGCTCTTGAATGGAAAAAGAGGGGGTTGAGTCAGATGGAAGGCCCTTCATAGATGCAGCAGCACTGCCAGATGAGGACTTCTGAGCACAGGTAAGGCTGCAAATTGGTTTAACTGTTGCCTTTTCTTGACTCAGCCTCCAGACTGCAGTGTTCTGACAATCCATCTGAATTCACTGCTCTGTGGGGGGGACCTGCTGCTGGTCTGGCAGCAGATGCAGATAACCAAATTCATTGGGCTGTCTGGACAACGTGGCCAGGTACCACTTCACCCCATCTACATTATGCCCTAATGGGTACTAGTGCTCAATGACCCTTATTGCCCCTGTGTAGCAGTGATAAATGAGTAGTTACAGAGTAGGTGGGGAAGACACATGCCAACCTCCAGTAGAAGGGACCCTCAGTTTGAATAGACAAGACTGGTAGCCCTTACCTGTTGCCATCACTCCTACTATTGCTGTCCTCCTTGGGCTTGCCTTTTTTGACCACTGTAGATGGATAGATGAGACAGGAAGGCACTGGGCTTTCAGTACAGGCAGTGTGCTTTGTAAAGGAGGGAACCAACTACAGGACTCTCACTGATCCCAGCAATATTGCACACACTCAGATACACCCAGCTGTTCTTTCCTTAGCAATGCAAATGCTAAAAGGGGTATTGAAATGATTAAGGGGCCACTGACAAGATTTAAAAAGTAATTAGTAGCTGATTCCCTAATAAAACAAAAGGAGGGAGGCTCTCAAACATATTTACATTGCAACAGTCCTGTTCAGCCTGTCCAGAAGCTTATTGGAGAATGGCAGCTAACAAAAGCTGTCAGAGCTGTGAATGATGTAGCCGCTGCATTAGCTGCTGTAGTTCCAGGTGCACTGCAGCTCTTGTATGAGGCAGAGGACAAAAAATACACCTGGTATGTTACAACTGATGTTGCAAATGATTTCTTTTCAACCCCTCTGGCTGAAGGAGCCAGATCCCAACGGTCTTTACCTGGAATGGTGTGCAATTGGCTGTTGCAAGGAGTGGAAATCCAGCCCTACCATCTGCCATGGCATCACCCACAAAACATTAAAGCAGCCTATCTCTTGAGAATTTTTCCACTGCACTGATGATGTATTCATTAGAGGAAAAATTCTTGAAGCAGTACTAAGTAATGAGCAACAGATTATCTTTCCCAACTTGAATGAATTAGTCTGTGGCCAGCAAATCAACAATATGAGCAAGACTGAACTCTGCTGGCTATAAAATGCCCCAGCATATGATGAGTTATATGCTGAAAATAACCAATGGCATTTGTTTACTGATCAATCCTGTAAAAGCACAGCAGGAACTGGGGCACTGAGCAGCTTGGAGCCTCTCCACAGTGGAGGCTGCCACCTGCAAAGGGACAAGAGGCTGTCATCAATTTTCAGAATTGATGGACTTTGGAGTCAACTCGAAACATGCTGAGGAGCATCAGTGGCCCTGAGTGTACAAACACAAAGACTCCCGAGTGGTCACTAGTGTGATGAAGAAATGACTCAAAGACTGGAATCACGATAACCAACAGCAGTGAGGAAAAACACTTTCAGCAGCAGAGGAGTGGAAATTAATACAACAGCTACTCAGAGAAACATCTACTTGAACACAGGGTGTTAATGTGTGTATCTGAAATTCAAAGGTAATCTGAGAAGCATCATAACCAGGCTGACCAGCTAGCTCAATTTGCCAGCATAGATTTAGGGTGTGAGCACAAAGGAAAGCTATTTTTAGCCAGGTGGGTCCACAAAACTGCTGTTCACATATTGTAGAAAAGCTTGTCTTAGGAAGCCACAGTGCAAGCAACCAGGCAGTGTGAGATCTGTGGAAAATCACAACACACATGGAAAGTATGAATGATAAACCAGTAATGTGTGATAGGAGAAAGGGAAGTTTGAAGAAACATGGCAAGTAGATTTGCCCCCTTCTCTCCAGCAGCACTGTCGGGTGCTGTGTCCTCTCAGTGGCAAAGCTAGAAACGGATTGCTAGAGGCTTTTCTACTTGGAACCCAAATATAGGCAGCACCCTAGACGGAACAAATATATGTGTTGGTATGGTGGAATGCAGCCTTGGCTAGACTCGGATAGCAAAAGTCATTCCAAAATCGTAGCTGTTCAAGAATGAGGGGAAGACTGTGGTGCAGAGTGGGTGTATCATATTCCTTTCCCCAGGTTTCTGGAAAGGTGGACTAGTGCAATGGCTTACTTCAAATGGCTTACTTTGCACTTTGGGCAAAGGAAATCTCACTTCTATGAAGCTGGGAACAGCTAGTTAACATAGAAGTAGGAAGCTGTCAGAGCAGCTCTGCAGAAAACCATTTATTCCAAGTTCAGCTAGGTGACAAAGTACCAGCCAGGCCTGGGGACACCAGAATTGAGACACAAATTTGTGTTTATTCTCCTGCAGAAGGATAATCCCTAAGGAAAGGGGTCCTCATCACTTGAGGACCAGGAACTCCCTACTAGGTGGCTTTGGAAAGGTGATAATGAAATTAAATATGTGCTGTTACATATGATAAATAATCTTACTTTACTTCATAAACAATGCCATGTGTTTTGGAGATACAAGCCTTATGTCTTTACACCCAAGATGTGTGTCAAAACAGTTCCTAGGTACATGTTGCTTGGCCAAAAATGTGCAGGATGTGAACTGGGCAAGGTTTCAGCAGCAGTGGGCTGCAGGATGCCCTGTCTGGGAAGAGACCATGAACTGCCCTGTGCCGTTTACAGTCATGTCACATAGGCACTGTCACTGATGGTGTGCACCAAACCTTCAGCTGCTCAGAAGAGCACAGAGTATTCCTGCTTGAATACACATAAGAAAAAGCACCAGCAAGCAGGCACAGGAGACACAGGAGGAGATGGCCTGAGAGACTTGCAGAGGAAGAGACTAGAGAGGAGACATGTGGCTGGAGAGGCGTGCTCTGGGCAGGAGAGGTTGATGCTGACAGGGTACGTCCCTGAGGGACTGCAGCTATAAGTCAATCACATCAGGGCAAGGACACCCCTGAGGGACTGTGGCTGTGGGCCACTCACATGAGAGCAGCAGCAGCCCTGAGGGATCATAAACTAGCCTCACTGGGGCTGGGACACTGAGAGGCAAAGAGGAGGAGAGGAAAAGCAGCAGGAAACAATGAGGAGCAGCAGAAACCACTAGGCATACAACCTTCTTGCTCTGCCCATCACCCCACTGAAGAAGCAGGGGCTGGGCTGAGCATAACCTGCAGCAAAAACCAGGGAAGCCGAGATGGGATGGGTAGGAGCATTTGGCTTAAATTGAGCGAAGCACAGGAGGGCCTTGAAGTTTGATTGATTGTTTTCTTTCTCTCAATTGCCAAATCCATTATTAGAAGTTTGTGTCCACCAACAGCAAGCTCATTTAAACAAAAAGTTCCCTGAGTTGAGACTGTTTTGCTCATAACATTCTCTCAAAACACTTTTACTACACTCCAAAGAGCAAGATCCTGTGCCAGAGCACGGAAAAGCAGTCTGGCTAAAAGAAAGAGGCTCGCCCCTGGCAACATGATCTTAAGTGATGAAGACTATTATTACTGCGTTTCACTAACACAGCTGTCACCCGATGAAACGTAAGCTGATTGCAGTGAGAAGCTCAAGACAGCAAGAGTTAAAGCAGAGCCATTTCTCAGGCACAGGCGACCGACCCTATCACATGCACCAGGGTAACATCAGGAAAATATTGAAATTGGTCTTGGCTGGACAGCAGCAGGCTGAGTCACGCGTAACTCTGGCCAAGTTAAAGCACTGTATCTACGGAAAGCTTAAGGATTGTTGCAGTGATGTCATTTTGATGTAGCAGTGCAGTGGCCATTTTATATAAATAACAACACATGAGAAAACCCAACTCTCAGCCATTTCAAATTAGAAAGATGGAGAAATGTGTGCTGCACTTCTCAAGTTCCTGCTGCCATGTACGTGCACTAGCACTGCTACTAAAGTTGTTCAACCGAAAGCTGTGTGGTTGTTCAGGTTGTTGGGGTTGTGTTGTGTTTTGTTTCGTTTTGTTTTTAATCAAACTTAAAAGGCAAACAACTTTAGAGCCCCAAATCAGAGATCAGTCTCCAGGAGTCCCTGCACCACCTCCCTGACCTAGCTGAAAGCCCCATCTACTAGATTGCACCCCGGCTCATTTCACCATCTTTCATCCAACTAGTCATTTTTCTTAATGCTGGCTTGACAAGAAGCCAGGGGCACAAGGACTTCCTTCCCTTTGCTCGTAGCCCTAAAATTGCAGCAGTCTTACAAAGAAGGGATTTCCACCTGTTACTCACCCCAGGCTACTGATTTTACAACATAGATAACCTCAGCTTCCAGCATGTATTTTGCTCACCTCCGGGTGGTGACAACCACAACAGTTTCTTGTGGCAACTGTGTTTCAATCGACAAGCTCTACTCAATTCTTGCAAAGGATACTTAAAGCTCCTATTCTTGCAGTCCTCAATAAACAGACAGCTTTTTATGCCTTACTTTTTCTACAGTAGATATGGGAGAGTTTTGAGCCTTGTGCCTGCTGCTCATCTTGTATGGATTTTTTTTTTAATTCTCCCTCTGCTGTGCTGTGCTCTTCATATAAATTGTACAGAAGATCTGCTGCCTAATACTTTTTCAGTTGTATTTTGAAAAGTGGATGCCCATAATTAGACACTGGGCGAACATGGTGGTTTTGCAGATATGAGATGGTTGATCTGGTCTCACACCTCACCACCAACCAAAGCAGGAAGCCTCCTGCCCTCTCATCCCCTGCCCCCACCTCATTTCCACTCCCTGGTGTTCAGCCCTGCCACTCCCTTGCACTGGCTCTGACACTCATCAAACATTCCGCAGAGCAAACTAAACGCACCAGATTATTCATCTTGATAAATCAGCAGATGACTAATCCCAGTACAGGCCCTGATGGTCACCAGAACAAACACAGGAGGAGAGAAATGGAAAGATCCCACTCCTCAGCAGGGGCAAGCTGTCAGACTGCCTATAGAAACTGATGATATAAAACTCAAGTTCGATCTTTTGTCCGGATCCAGTGCCAATGATATCTAAATTCCAGCTCTGCCTGACTTGCAGAGCTCATACTCGGCAAATGACACAACACTTGAATACCAGTTTTGAGGTTAAAACTGCAAGGTCTTTTTCTAAGCAAGCTCAAATAACAAAATTCATCCTTGCTTAATAATACATTCAAATCCCATGACATGCTGAATATTTTTTTAACACTAACAGCTTTCATTTGCCTAAAATGGATGATCCCATAAGAAATTCTCAGTCCAGAGGCACAGACTCATCCACTTGAATGGTGGAAACAAGCAGTCCCAGTGAAACCAGTTACCTCCAAGCCACAGTACAACCTACCAACAGTGCAACTGAAATGTTCAGAAGTGAGTGATTCATGTTTTGCTTTTATTTTAATCTAAAATTGCATCACCACAAATGTGAAACTCCTCTGCAGGGCCCCACCCTCCCCAGAGTAACATTCTCAACATTTTTTTTGAATTCTTATGCATTTTGTTTAAGGAAGAAGTATCCAAACTACCATCTATTTGGTTTGCATTATCAGCACTAAGCAGTACCCAGCTAAATTAACCAGCTTTTT
This sequence comes from Actenoides lindsayi, assembly GCA_025331215.1. NCBI lineage: Eukaryota > Metazoa > Chordata > Aves > Coraciiformes > Alcedinidae > Actenoides > Actenoides lindsayi. Next base: position 13,388 of record WTSP01008094.1, on the reverse strand, counting down.
AAGGGCAACCTTAAAATGTAGCATCATTTTTCTCAGAATTCAAAGCAAAACCCGTGAGGGCAGTTTTTGTGCACCTTCCCTCCAGTGAAGCAGAAACCAGACCGACTCTCTTCACCTCCAAGCTTCTTGGCAAAAAGTTTAGAAAGGCTATTTTTGAGTGACTCAAAATACATCCACATCTTAAAAGCATCACACTAAAATGCTGTCCATGACCATGAGGGCTCTTTGCAGATGTAGAGAAGCAAGTTTTCCATATAAGTAGTAAAATCAAGTCTAAATGTTAGCAGCCTCTATCTCCTGGCTGTTTTAAAGACAGTTACTGTAATATTATACTGTTTTTCCAAGAGCTCAGATTTCCTAGCATAGCAGAGGAAATTAATCCAAACAGGTTTGATACCAACTGCTTATCTGGCATCCTGATGCATGTAGTACCTACAGCTTCCCATCAAACCTGGGAAAATGTACTTTTTCTTCTCTTTTACAGTGAAAAGATAGATATTTAAGTTTTCAGGCGTTACTTTTACAAAGCATCAGAAAGAAAATATCTAGGCATAGCACTGAGTATGCTTACTAACAGAGTAAGAAAAATTTCTTAGAAATGAGTCATGTAAATGGGAAGTGACTATTTGCCCAGAATATTCCAGTTTAGGAGTCTTCCTCTTGAAAAAAAAGCCTTGGTATTGGGAACTTTGCTACTTTGCACCCCTGCCCAAACTGTTTCCTTATGCTAAATATCAACATGCTGTTATTATATACACACTGTTTTGCTCAGCGTTCAAGAAAATCGTCCCTCATACATGCTGAAGCTGTGAGAAGCTTCCCAGAAAACACACTGCACACTGGTGTCTTTTACACTGCTGTTTTGCTGAATACATATATATATATTAAAAAAAAAAAAAAAACAACAAAAAAACGCAACAAACCAACCTATCGTGTCTTTCTGCTGAGTAACTAACTATCTGATGCCCTGAAATTGCTGCTAATTCCCCTTTCTTTCCTAAAATGGAAGCCGAGCTCCAGCAGAGCTCCCCGCTCGGAAACCCCTTCCAAAGCCCCTTCAAAGACCCGCCCTTGTATCTAAGGGCCCTCACCGCAGAACTTAAAAACAGGACAGGGTTTCCAGTGCGGGAGGCTGGCAAAAAGCTCAGGAATACTATTCCAGTTGGTTAAAATGGAAAAAATTAAAAAAAAAAAAAAAAAAAGAAGAAGGAAAAAAAAAGCCAAATGAAAACAACCAACAAACAACCCAAAAAAGGGTTGAAGGGAGAGAGCGCCGTTTCCCTGTCCCGGGCAGAGTCCCGCCCGGCTCCCTCCCTAGCTCCTCGTGCCTCCAGGGCCGCTCCGCCGCCACCCTCCCTCCCTCCCTCCCTCCCTCCTCCGCTCCGAGCGGCACCGCTCGGTCCCCCGCCCCGGGAACCAGAGGGCAGGGGAGCGGTCTCTCCCCAAGCCCAGCGGGGTTCCGCCGCGGGACCGCTGCCCGTCCCTCCTCACCTCTGACGGGGACGAGGACTGCAAGGAGCACCAGCAAGGGAAGGATCCTCCAGCGTCGCATGGCTGCCCGCCCCACACACACCGCCCGCTGCCTGACAGCCGCTCCTGGCACCCGCCGCAGCTGGTCCCTCCCGGCCGGAGGGCGGCACCGCACCGCGCCCCGGGGCTGGGTGTACAGAGCGGAACACGCCCAGCCCGCCGCGCTGCCAGGCCGGGCGCCGTGCCGCTGGCGAGGGGAGGAGGAGGAGGACGAGGAGTGTGAGGGTAGCCTAACCAGTCCTGTTCGGTCCCGGCGGCGGCAGGACTCCCCGCCGTCGTGATGTGTGCGGAGCCCCCTCAGCTCTCCTCGGAGGGCGGCGGTGGGGTCGCCGTTACCCGCCGTTTGCCCCCCGCCGCCGGGCGGTGGTGGAGCCGCGTTCCGCGGAGGGCTGGAGGCGTCGGGCTGAAGCCAGAAGCCGTGTTTCCTGCGTGGGTCAGGCCGAGTCCTCCCAGCTCAGACGGGCGGGAGAAGGAGCGGGGCTTCGGGCTATGCGGATAGATGCTGCTCAGCCCTGACCGCACCAAAGTTGCCCTGAAAGGAGTCCCCGTTTTCTGCACAAAATGAGCTCCAGGGCCTAAACTCTGGCCACAGGTTTAAGTAGGGACGCCCTCTCTTGCATCTCAGCCCTCTCATCATCCAGGTGCTCTCTTCTGCTTTTCCTCAGGAAAAGTTACTCCACACTAAGCATGCTGGAGCACCTAATAATCTTGCCCATTACAAACCTATTTTTTCTCTGTTTGGACAGAAAATTGTGAAAGTTGCTTTCAGTTTTGTATTTGCAAGTGACAGGGCATATATGACAAAAAAAAATACTTTTCCCAGATCCTGAGTTTCCACTGGCCCAGTATGTGCTGGTTATCGACTGGATAATAAATACTTCAGTGATGCACAGCATGTGACTTAGTAGTGTGCAGCTGAGGTGGATTCACTGGTCATAGGCCTACACCTTCCTCAGAAGTCTATGCCTCATCTCTGGCCTTTGTAGGATTTCGAAGGCTTGCTAAAGTGGAAAGACATGGAGTTAGTGAATCACTGTCACCAGTTCATAAATTGATGGTATTCTTTTTGACAATACTTAGGCAAGTAATTTTTAGATTTAACCTGAGGCAATAAAGAATTTAACTATAATAATAAACTTAAACACACTTATTCTTAAAATCATGCTGTGTTTTAAATTGAGGATAAGCTTTTCCATTAAACTATATGAATTTTGCAGGAGTAATAGTTGAGCCATTACATTGTTGATAGCATCTTCCTTTTTTTCTGGACTCCAAACCTAGAAGGTAATAATAGAAAACCAGGTTGGAAGGGACCTCAAGGATCATCTGGTCCAACATTTTTCTTGGCAAAAGTACAGCCTAGAGAAGATGGCCCAGCACTCTGTCAAGCTGAATTTTCAGTGTCCAGTGTTGAGGAATCCACTGCTTCCCTAGGGAGATTATTCCAACGTCTAATTGTTCTTGTAAAAAAATTTGCTTCGTGTCCAATCAGAATCTCCCCAGGACTAACTTGTACCCATTACCTCTCATCTTCTCCAGGTGACTCCTTGTAAAAAGGGAGTCTCCACCTTCTTTGTAGCCACCCATTAAATACTGGAACATGGTGAGAAGGTCTTCCCTAAGCCTTCTTTTCTCAAGCCTGGACAAACCCAATTCTCTCAGCCTTTCCTCATATGACCGGCTTCCAAGTCCGTCCTTTTATCATCATTGTGGCCCTTCTCTGGAACCTCTCCACCCTCTCCACAGCTTTTTTGCATAGTGGGGACCACAACTGAAGACAGTATTCCAGGTGTGGCCAGCACAGAATACAGTGGGATAATGATATTCCATATTCCATCAGGTAAAGTATATATGCACATGCATTGTGTAGTCCAGCAGTATGGATCTAGTCATTAATGCTATGTGCACATATACAAGAAATTATTAATGTTGCTTAAAAGATGTCCTTTAACAGGATGTTTGTTTATAGTTGTTGTTAAGCATCATCTAAAAAGTTGTTCTCTTGACAAAAAGAACAAGAAATGGTACTCCTCAGAGTACTGCATACTTCTCTATTTAATGACATCAGAGCAAACCACATTCTTTTGTTTGGTTTTGCTTTGGTTTTTTGTTTTGTTTTTTTTCCAGGATTGCAGAACTAACAGAGAAAGTCTAATTATCTCACTGGAATTACCACATCAGATCAGGGTGCTGTAGCTTCCTGTTTCCAGAATTAATCTTCATCAAAGCTACTATCTTCTGATGAAGTAAAAGCAACCTCTTGTTAGAACAGATGTGAGATAACTGTGCTTTGCCCTAGAGCTAGTGGTTTCCATTTGGTTTGATCCTTGAGGCAGGGGTACTTACAGTGTGCTGCCACTAGCCACTTTATGGCTAGTAAATTTTCCAGATTTAAGAATGTTGGGTTGGGTTGGTTTGGTTTTTTTACTAATCTTTTGATCTGAAGAATTCACTGACATCTTGTGAAGTCGAGTTTCATTATTTGTGGTTACCAGCTCTTCTATGTGTGGAACTTTGGTTAGAAGAAGAAAAAACCAACAAAAAAACAGCCTTTGTCATTCCACATATAAAGCCAACTTCTCTGTAAAAATAATAGTTTAAAAAAAAAATGAGTACTAGGACTGGTTATATGACTGTGTGAGTAATATGCATAATCTGAGACCCACTTCTTCTGGTAGTACCTATCTTTGGCCCACTCAACTTGCAATGGTTGTCCTAGCAGGTCTTTCACACTGTCTGTGACCTGCACATAGCCTGTATCAGGAAGTCTCTGCAAACAGGTCAGGCATTTGCCTCATCTGAAGATGCCTTGAAAGGAGAGAAGTTTATCTTGAGACTTATTTTGATCTTTAAAAGACATGCATGGTCTGTCATTTGGCCCAAATAAAAATATGACTTATATAGCATCACAATGAAGGCTGGAAGTTGTAAACCTAGATGAAACTGTTCAAACTTGAACAAACTCCATGATGTGAGCAGTGTCTTTGTAGGTCTGTGAGCTCTGAAGATAAATGATCCTTCTTCTCAGTTGCCTCCAATTCCTCTTCTGAAGTAAGATCCTTGTAGCCCTTTTCCTGCCTTGGCATAACTTTTTGCCCCCTTTACCTATGAGCTCTCAGCCTTGCCCAAAACAGCACAGCTCTCCAGATGTTCAAAGAAGGAAAAGAAAGACAAATAGATTTTTATTTACTGAAAGCAAAGTCTTCATGGAGCAGTTGAAACCTTACTGCTCTGTCCCCTAAGGATGCCTTTTGGAAGGAGAGGGCTACAGCCACTGCCAGTGGATGGTGAAGCAGATGGGCAAGGGTATCACTAGGGAAAATAAGTGAGGTGGGTGGTATTTGCAATGGTAAGAAGCTATTCTTTGATGCACGTACACATTCGGTTACGGTTACAAAGTTCATATAAGTACAAAAATAACCTTTTTTTTTTTGCTTTTACTACTCTCCAGAATTTGGCAATAGTCTTCAATGACTTTTTTATTTCAGGTACAATGTTTCTGATGCCAAGAACACTCATATGTAAGGTGTAAATGTGAGTGTGTTGATGTTGTGGTTGTGGCCTCATCTAACAGCATGTATTGGAAAGCCATTTGCCAGAAGCATCACTTCTGGTTGTTTTAATCAGATGGAAACCAAATTGAAGGGCAGGGTTTCAGTGGTAGTTTCTGTATTGGTACCTACTGAAGCATGAGCTTCAATTTTTATTTTTCTTCTTGATGTGAGGATGTAAAAATTCGCATTTGCCTTTATTTTTAAATAAAAATCAAACATGTGAAACCTTGTTTTCTCCCAATGTTTTCATATTTGAGCTGTGAGAAGAAGGGGCTAGTTCCACCAGCAAAGTTTCCTGTAAATAAGCATAATATTTTAGCAGCAAGTTGAAATTTTAGTGGCACAAGCAAATTGATATATACAAGCAAACTGGTATAGTCAGTCAATACAATTGTGATTTTTTTTTTTTTTTATAAGGATACAATATAAAGCATATCTTATAAACATAGTTAACCTCTATTTGATATTTTGTTCCAGATCATCAGGACTAAGTCAGATTTGTTTGTTTGTTTGTTTTTCAGAAGCAGCAGTATTTTTTCTAGTTCTGAGGGTATATTCAGAATGAACCAGAGTCCAAAAAGGCTCCAGAATGTGCTGTGTAACCTCTGCTGGCTCCCTTGGTTGTGTGTTATTTTCTGGTGCTCTCTGCTTGCAGGACAAAAGAGACATTAAGACACTGCAGCCTAAGGGCTTCTCCCTAAAGAAACAAATCAGATTGCTCTACAACCAGTGTATTCAATAACAAAGATTGTTTCAGAAAGGAGTTTCTGCTGGAGATGTGTAGAACCTGAGCAACCTCTGCAAAAGCCAATTACTTGCCCTTAGTCACCCTCAGCTTTTCCTGTGGTAAATGCCCTCTCTCTGTTGGTACTACGTCCTGTAGCAGCAATTATTGCAACATGCCTACATGACTCAAAGTCCTAGCTTGAATAGTAAGGGACCAGGTCTATGGCAACTGAAAGCCCATCTCCTTTAAAGCTCATCCCATCCCATTTGTACGACTGTAGAGATTTCTCCTACTAGAATTATCAGCCAGGTATTGTTTCCTTTTCAGATTCCTTCCACATAGCTTCATATTTTGTTTTGTTGTTTTTTATCTTACAGTGACATCTGTACATACTTTGGCTACACTTTGTGTAGACTATCTGAAGACCATTTTTCATAATGATTCATAAAGAGAAATATTATTTTATAGATTTTTTTTTTCTGCATCCTAATCTATGTTTGAAGAGACTCGAGGTGAAAAGGTGTTTAAAAAGTAGCTGTATATTACTTGAGATGGATGCCATTCAGGTTTAGTTCTATAATAGAAGATGCAGCCTATTGATGAATGAAATAACTTGTTTCTCTGTGAAGACTTATTTTTCTAGTAATATTGTATTTTATCAGAAACAGAGGGGTATTTTATCTCCCGCATAATCCCTTTCAAGTAAATATGGCCTGCAGCAACAGCCCTTAACACGGTCTTCCTCGGTTATATGGAGGTTCAGCTATGCTTTTATGCAAACATCAGTAGAATACAGCAAGGCTGTCAACCAGATTTGCAGCACTGATATACAGGCTATTTAAGTGTGTTTAATTTTAATATCCATAACTGTAATGTTCGCTGCTAGTTCATTTCTGAGTATCTTTTCTTAACCAATACATAGATGTTGATGAACTAACTTTCCTACAGTTTTCTGAGTGACCTCTTTACTACTTTTCTCTTCCCCTCTTAGGAGTTTTCTTATTTAATACTTGCAACTGCAACCTTTTACTGCAGTGTGCTAAAATTTATTTTGTTTATTATTAATTATTTATATTAACCTTCTTCAATTAAATATTTATTTCCATTAATTCCTGTTTTGGTAGACTATAGTAGCTTCATTGAATACTAATAAGTTGAGGGGTTTTGCTGTCCTGACAGGCATTTCTAAAAGTTTGTCTTCATAATAGTATGGTCTAGAAAACAATTTAAGTCTAGTATAAATGCTGAAAGCAGCTTGGTTGTAGCAGTATATGGTATAGACCTCTACATAGGATTATCAGTTAAAGAGAAAAGGTTTTTCAGAAGATAAAGCTTTGTAAGGCATGCTATGGTGTAGATTTATCCAATGAAAGTAAAGTAGGTCTGCTGATAGAAGCTCTTGGTTCCTCTAGTAATATTCCAATTTTATGTTAACTGTATAAATCTGTCTTTGTAATTTAACTGCTGAGATTCAGATTTCATGGTTCACTATGTATCTCCTGAAACCTGTTTCTCCTATATCTGCATCTCACCATGAAACTGTTTTGAATATTTTAAGCCAGTTCTATTTTAATATAAATATTTGACTTACTGAGAAGAAAACCTGGAATACACTTCTCTGTTTCTGGTAATGTGACATTTTCAGTAATGAAATGTTTGTTCCTTTTGAAAGACCTGTGATGTTGGGTTTTTTTTCTAAGAAAAAAAAATAAAAATCAATTTTAAGATAATAACTTAGTGCTGGTTTTGTATATTATTTTCCCTGATGTTCAATTCTGTTTGCCTTTGCTCTTCAGAGAGGAAGGAAAGAGAAAACTGACTGAAGCCATTCTTAAACAGGTAGATGGCACATTCAGTTATACCATTTGATTGAGCTGCATCCTTCTGAGTCTAAATGAATGCAACTTTGGCAACCCCAACATGTATTAGAGGTGTTTTATTCTATAAAAGAGGAACATGTGAGTATATGTTTTAGTTGCCTAGGTACTGTTGCCATTTGCCGTGTTATCTGAACATATCCTACTTAAATACTTTTGTTGCTGTTTGAATTTTCTCCTTGAATGAAAAATAGCTCACTTTTATAAACTGCTCTATTCACAAGCAATAAAACAAAATTGGAATGCCTTCATTTTCATCTACAGCATGATGTTTGTGATGCTCCCAGTACTGACATTGTCTAAACAGTAAAAAAAGGCAGAATGTTCCCTCTGTTCTTGAAAATCTTCCTTTCGACGTCAAGTCTGCACATCTTGTTGTTGTACATGTTACTGCACGTGTTCCCGTTACTTGCCTGTGGAGCACAGCCCTGGGCAACTAGGGCTTGCTAGGACTTGCTTTCCTGTGTGCCCTCTGATCCATTCATCCAACGTCCTGCAAGGCCACCTGCACCAGAGATAGGAGTTGGACCAGTTGCCTTGAAGGGCAGTTAGTTTGACACCAAACTGTATGAACTTTAAGACAAGCAGGATTTAAGAATTTCAGTGGTTATCCAATGAGATAACCCTAAATTACGTGCTGTGCTGAGGGCTTGGGTTAGAAACAACTGATTTAGATCAGGGAAGAAAGCTAAGGTTTAATGAGAGCTAATTATTCTCCCATGGTTTGTTGTCTTATATATCGCCACCTCTGTTACATAGCACAGGTTATGTGACTGCTCAGTTTCATAAACACGGTGAGGGTGTAGCTGGATTCTTGAAAGAGGCCAGGCAGATCTGGCAAATGCGGTAAGAATTTAGCAGCCATTTGTTAAGGCATTTTGTTCATGATGATTTTTGTGTATGCATGCTAGATGCATCACATCACAGCAAAATCTTTTGAGCTTCAGTGATAAAAACATCTCTGTATTTCTCGGGTAGATCTCCATATAAGAACCCTTCATAAAGATGCTATGGCAAATGCTGTTGGCAACTTCAGGCATCTACAGTCTAAGACAGTCATAAGCTATTTCAGTTATGTGTTTCAGAATAAAAGAAGCAGCTGCTCCAGGGTGTTACAAAGTGTACTTCTGTTATACTTGGGATTAAAGGGAGCCTATGGGAAAGATGATCAGGTACTCTTTATCAGGGAGTGTAGTGATTTTTTTTTTTTTTTTTAAATGAGGGGTAGCCTAGTGGAACCTGGTCTAGTGGGATGTGTCCCTGATCATGGCAGGGGGTTTAGAACTAGAGCATTTTTAATATCCCTTCCAACCCAAACCATTCTGTGATTCAAGATTTTAAATTTACACTTTAGGACCAGGCATAGTTTGAAAGACAATGGTGTATGTTTTTGCATGGCCTTGCTATGGACTCAGTGACCCAAAGAAGCTCAAGTCACTAAGTTATGTGTGTATGGAAAGAGACTTAATTTAGTGCCTGTGCACCATGACAGGTGGTGCATTCTCAAAAAGACAGAGCTATATAAATGAATGCAAAATCACAGAATCACAGAATGTTAGGGGTTGGAGGAGACCTCTGAAGATCAAGTCCAACCTCCCTGCCAGAGCAGGACCAAAACTAGGGCAGATCACTCAGAAATGCATCCAGACAGGTCTTGAAAGTCTCCAGAGAAGGCATCACGACAGTGGAAAATTTGCAATGCTTTGGAGAATACTCAGAACCAATCCCCTTTCACACACAGGAGAACAAAACTCATTTCCAGTCATGCACAGCCTTAGAAAAAAACAATCCAAATAGACAAGTGCTCCCCTAATGGGTGGGTGCTTAAAAAGGCGGGTAGGAAACCATTGTTCTTATTTCTCTTTGAAAACTTAAAAATTCTTCTTTTAAGAACAATTTCCAGCATTAGAATGGATTTCCTCCTGTAGGATCTTTCTTGCAATTTATCCTGTCATCTGTGTAGAAGCAGATGACAGTCTGTGTCTTTGTGCTTGATGCTGATTAACCAGCTCACGAGCCTCCCTCCTCAGCCCATAGAGCTTTTTTTGAATCATGACACAGAAATGTGTGGCAGTCCTCCTGCACTTTGTTGGTGAACAAAGTTGACTTCCTGAGTTTGGTTCCCAAAAGATAACTGTTGGTGTCCTTTCCCTTGTGGCTCTCCGTACAGTGGAGAGAAGGGTGTGATGGTGGGAAAGCCTTGATATTTGCCTGGGTGGGAAAAAGCAAGAAGTCAAGGAGTTGCTGATATTGATGTCATGGTCCAGCTAAGAAGAAACCAAAAGCAGGTTAAATTATTCCATAATTCAATTTACAGTGAGCAATGATATATTTCACAAATTAAGCAGCTGATTCATTCTTGGACTTTCTTTTCTTGAAGTTGATGATTTGAAGTCAGTTGAAGGGCAGGAGTAAGGTAGGGTTGGGTTTTTTTCCATACTACAGATGGAAATCGTTTTTCCTCCAATTCTCTATTAATTATTTGCTTCCTTTCCACTTCTGCCTTTCTGCCTTTTAAGGAAGAACCCACATATAACAGAAGGACACTTAGTAAGCCTAAATAATTTAAGTTCTCTTTTATAATTTCCTTAAGGGACATCTTAGGAATAAAAATTTACTTATTTATATGTAATTTTGTTGCTACTGCTGGGATCTGAGGGGGGCAGACCTACACTGTAGTTCTGAGCAAGAACATTCACAACATTGCATTCTTCTAATATTTTTCTCTTATTATCTAAAGGAAAAAATAGAGAAGTGCATTTACTAAATTAAACTTACAATGTTCTTGATGGTCTATTTTTTCTACTGCATTGCAAAATTGACAAAAAAAAAAAAAAGAAAAAAAAGGTATGTGGAATACAAACCACACAGCTGGAACACCCCCTTTTTCTGTCTTTGTAGTTTAGGAAAAGTCATTAAGTCAAACAATACAGCATTTTCTATTTGAACACATAAAATTTGAGTTTATAGAACAAGCTAGCATAACTGTACCTGCCTTGGGAACACTAACTGTGACTAACTTCTCTATAGAATTTAAGCAATGTGGAAACCAAGCGTCACTTGAGAAAAATAGCTCATGCATTTGTCATTCCCACATCCATTTTTATGACTCATTTGTTTTTACACTGCTCTTTTCCTAAGTGCCCAGAGTGCTATCAGAAAGCTTAAACAAATGAGAGCAAATCCTACTGCCTTTTTTGGTGAGGGTGGAGTGGGGAATAAGAGTGAGGTCTCACTGGTCCTGATAGGGCCAGATTTTCACATATGGGGCTTATTACCAATTTCAAAATCTCAAAGCTATTACTGCTTGTTTTTCATGTCATCCCTTCATCTTCTTTTCCCTATATACCGTTCCATCTTGTTGCCTTATCCCCTCCTTCTGTATCTGGGTAATTGGAAGAGTCATTTAAGCTTGCCCTTGCTGTCTGAGACAGGAGTCAGCAAAAGAATTCATCATGGCCTTAGTTTCAACCACCTCCACTCCTGTCTAGTACTCTGGAGTCAGAGAGGAGACCATATTGAGATAAGTCTCACATGGAGACTGTCCCCCCACACCCTTGTAATGTAAAATCTGTAGCTTTACACTTGCCAAGATTTAAAAGAAGCTGAAACTACATAGTGATATCAGGTGTGGAAGAAGGATCAAAAGCACAGATGTGTGTATCGATGAGGTCTTGCATTGCTGCTGATTACTCTGTATCTCATTTCTTGTGCAAAACCAGGTTGAATTCTAATGATTAAAATGGTTTGTTACGCTTCAGTCTGCACTGTGTTGAGTACAGTGGTAGACTTCAGTATTTTAAAACCAACAAATAAAGTGAGACATATCATGTTGATCATATCATATCTCAGAAGAGGTAAGGTTTATGGATTTACCCAGGGCATTTCTACCATAGATAGATAGATAGATAGATAGATAGATAGATAGATAGATAGATAGATAGATAGATAGTCCCCAGTTCTAGTTGATATCTGCTGGTTTATATGCCAGGGGGTATCTCTTCAAATTTACAAAATACTACATAAATCTAATTTCTTTCTTCCTGCTCATTACTAAGAACTAATTGTGTGTACATTTCTGTGTTTTGAGTGACAAATATACATTTGCCACCTCAGTCGCCTCCCTCCAGATGCATCCTGCTAACATGTGTTTCTATAGGAGACTACCATGTAATGGGACACTAGGGACAGCTGTGGCCTATGGTTTAGATGAACTTTAGCAGAAGAGTAAAGGTGTACTTAGCCTTGCTCTGAGTGTATTCTGTGAAGGAGCGTGACTATGGGGAATGAGCTATCCTACTATAAGTAAAGTAGCCAAGTCCTAGAGAGTGCCACTTCCTTTACATTACAGAATGCACAAAATGATTTTTGGTTTGTGTAAAGATTCAAAAGAGGACTTCCCACATTTTGAGTAGAGATGGTAACTGTTTAGTGATGTAAACAGAGAGCTTAGTAGTTGAGATTTCTATTCCTGTTTTGTGACGTTGAAAACATCAAACTCTCTTCCTCTTGTTTCTTTCCGTAGCTCTACAAGTGAACTGACTCCCTTGAAACTTTCAAAATTTAGCTCTAAGTTTTTTTAACAAGCTAAAATGTTCCAGGTGCAATCCTTGGGTGCAGCCAACACAGATGCAGTGGATGACACAAGCAGACCACAGGTGTCATAAAAGGAATTGCCTGGATACAGAACCAAGAAGGCTACGTTTCAGCCTTCACAGATGAAACTAACAGAGCTGAAAATCTGACCAAAACTTTATTGCAACATCCTTGTAGAGATTGTGCCATTAGCAGGAGCATGTAGCACACTGATCCTCAGCTGTGTCCTGTTACATTCCAGTGCTGTGGGGATCGGGCAGCACAAAACAGACACCACCAGAAAAAAACAGTTGTTTACAACTTGTTATTTCTCTGACATAGCAACAAAACCAACCTATTGATTTGCAGAGATTTAACTTTGTAGAGAAGAGGTATCAAGTTTCCTCCACCCTCTACCAGCCACTCTCTATAATAGCTTCCTATCCAGTTTTCTCTTCCTCCTGAAGAGAGGAAAATGTTTTGAAACACCTTCAGATCCACAGTATTTTTCTCTGCTGCATTAATTCTACTCTCCAGCCTTAGTATTCACATCCCAATGCTGGCTAACGAGAAGGAAAATTGAGCTTTGCTTATCTATTTGTCTTATGGTAATGAATTTTCTGCTTCAGAAGTAATACTGGGCAGGAAAGGATACATGAGGAGGGTGAAGCACCGGATAGATATGCATCAGACCTGACAAGTTCTGTTCTGGCCCAGTGCTTTTGCAATGAACTTTTTAAACTTGACACAATGGGATTTAAAGAAAACATCAGCTCAGCACACCAGTTCTACTGTTTTATTGTCCTCACTTGGCAACAGCTGAATGTCACGTTTGTGTTGTTCTTGCACATGTCTCTTCATCTTTATTTACAAATAATAATTTATATAACTTCTTTTAACTCTTTATATAACTTCTTTTAACTTCTTATACAACTCTTAAAGACATCTGCATGACTTGCAGTGCTTGTTTAGAAAATAAATGGCATTGTGTCATGGTTAAGGGTCAGGGCAGTCCACTAGACCTATAATAGACACTCTCTGTTAATCTCCCTCCCTCCCCAAAGGGGAAGAGAAAGGAAATAAGGGAGAGAGACTTAGCGATTAGAAAAGGAAACTAGAACAGCT
>WTSP01008090.1:0-16056 GCA_025331215.1 Actenoides lindsayi | reverse complement strand
AATACAAACAAATACAGAAAAAAAAAAACAAAAAAAAAACAAAAAAAAAAAAAAAAAAAAAAAAAAAAAAAAAAAAGGTCTCACACTGACATTGCTGACAAAAAAATGAAACTTCAGTTCCTTTATCTAAATAGAACATCCACATCTACATCACCTATATGATAACTAGTAAGAAAGATGCATTATACTGAACTTTAAGGGATATGTAATATGAATTTTCCTTCAATATGTATTTAGAACAACTGATGAGAAAAATCCAAGCACATTATGGGTTTTTTGTATTGTTACGATACATTGGTTCCAGTGGTCTGGGTGTAATATGGCTGTAGACTTAAACAGCAAAATTTAAATTCCAGCTCTTTTCCTTTCACAGACAGGACTCAAAGTAAATATTTATTGTTATGAAGTATTGTCAAATGGAAGAAGACCTTTATGTTTCACTGCCACCACCAAAAATCTTGAAAATGAACAACATATTCAGGATTGATGTGCTTAGAGGATTTGCCTGTCTATTTTCAGAAGTTTGAAAATCACTAAGAATGACAGGACTCAATTCAGCATCCCCTGTTCCTAAAGCTTCACCCACACTTTGTGCCCTCAGGAACATTAGCCAGAGCTGTACACCTAGAAGAGAGGCTGGCAAGAGGAGGGAGGTCATAAGCCAAATTTTTGAAATCCTATTAGAATTAAATGAAATATATTCAACAAATAGTATTTTATAATCCAAAGTGTTTCATTTTAATATTTGCAAATAGATAGTTTCTACTGGGGCTTCAATATTTTTATTTTTCACTCAAGTGGAATAAAATGTCAGAGTAACAACACATCAAGTCTTAATACATCTTAGAAGTGTTTCGAAAATGGTTCTTCCTCCATAGAAGTAATAGTAATAAGCTTACATCTTGTTTTGGATACAGACAATTCCGATACATTATATAGAATACAAAACTATTGAAAATTATATTATAAATTCATATGATAAATATTTTATGAAAAATTATAGATTGTTTTATAATCTTACATCTTCGTCTATGCAGTTCTAGCTACATTTAGCACTACTTCAGTTTTGCTGAGTCAAAAAAAAAATCTGTATGCAAGTTAGCCTTGATCTAACACTTTGAAGTAATATTTTGTTTGTCTTTTAATGAATCAAATATTTGAAAAAGATAATATGAAATATGGAAAATTGTAATATTTCTTCAATAAATCTTTTTCACTGGGAAAATTCATAGGTCAAGTTATGTCTCTAGAAATTCTATCATTGCATTAATACAATTTATTTGATTTGTGTGGCTTTCCAAAACCTCTGATCAAACTACTGGTTTTATCAGATATGGTTTTATGAGACTGCTTTAACATATAACATGTAATTACCACAATATTAAGGCAAACTAAATTGAATCATTTATCATTTTAGAGAAAAAAATATAAAAATATTAGGATCATAATAACTGAGGGGTGAAAAGGTGTATTAAAAGTACTTTATTTAACTACCTCAGTATTCCCAGTGGCATAACTGACTCAGACTTGTGCTGCAGACTTGCATAGAAATGCATGGTTTAGTTCTATTAAAAATCAAGTTAATTTAAGGAAAAATAAAATTTCATATATTTTCAGAAAGAACTCACTTCAAACAGCAAATTCAACTGCAGGGGGAAAAAAAAAGTAATAATTTTTTAAAATTCCAAACTCTTTTATGATTTTGAACATGCATCAGAATTATTCAATATTTTGAAGAACTTTCCAAGTCAAACATCTATTCTGAGAAAATTAAATAGCTTAGCAACTCTCTAGCTTGTTGTTGCTATTTACATTCCACATTGTACAACACCAGAGCATTATTTAACCCACCCACATAAATATAGACTGATTTAATAAAGTTAGCTGTTCTAGGGCTGGTGTGCATTCCCAAGATATTGAGGAGGCATTTCAACTGCATAATTGAATAGATATGATCTATTCTAATCACAAAACTCATAGTTCACTTTCTGCAAGGGAATTATTAATGTCAGTGTCACAGCACAAGCTGCAGAATCACTGCCCTTCTTCTAGAAAGAGAAGACATCTAAACAAATGGCTGTCTTCCTAGGACCTAGAATTTTTAAAAATTCTCTGGTAAAATAAAATAATGCTGTAGTTTTTCTCATTAACACTAAATAACTGAGTGTGGTTGATTCATCTTCATTGATAACTACATTATAAATTTACATTACTTTATTGGTATCATTATGCTCTTCTTGGAAAAGGTTCATTGAGGCAATGTATGCATTAAAGGTTTATGTTAGCTTTTTCTCAAAACTCATGAGTGTCACCAATTCTCTTCTATAATTTTCAAGTGCCTAAAATTTACTACCAAGACTACCTTGACACTGCTGCATGTTAGTTTAAACCATGATCTTCTCAGCCTTATTTTTCTAGGAAAAATAATTGTCTTACAGGTCACAATGAACATAAATATAGTAAGCTGGCGTCCAAGTGCCAGGATTTACAATTTGATGCTGTACAGTTTAGTAATAGTAGAACAAAAACTAGTGAACTTGTAGCTTAACATTACTTAACATAGTGAAAGCAAAGGAATAAAAAAGTTAATACAGTTATCTGTGCTTTTATATTTACTTCATCTTTACTTAATAAAAGAATCATTCTTGAATTACATGTGAAGTCTAATTTGCTATCAACATCCATCAATGTTAATCTGGATCCCTAGAAGTTATTGGGTTCATTCATACAGGCAGTATAAGTTCAGCCATACCAATATGTATCTGAACAGTTACTTGTCTGTCATAGCTGTGAAGACTTGCACAGATCACAAAATCATAGAATCATAGAATGTTAGGGCTTGGAAGGGACCTCTGAAGATCATCGACTCCAACCCCACTGCCAACACAGGGTCATCCAGGGCAGGTCACACAGGAGCAGATCCAGGCAGGTCCTGAAAGTCTCAAGAGAAGGAGACTCCACAACCTCTCTGGGCAGCCTGTTCCAGGGCTCTGTCACTCTCACAGTGAAGAAGTTTTTCCTCGTGTTGAGGTGGAGCTTCCTGTGTTTCAGTTTGCAACCATTACCTTTCGTCCTATCACAGGGCACAACTGAAAAGAGACTGGCCCCTTCTACTTGACAGCCACTCTTCAGATATTTGTAAACATTAATAAGATCCCCTCTTGATCTTCTCCAGGCTAAACAGCCCCAGGTCCCTCAGCCTTTCCTCATAAGAGAGATGTTCCAGTCCCTTAATCATCTTTGTAGCTCTCCATTGGACTCTAGTATTTCCCTGTCCTTCTCGAACTGGGGAGACCAAAACTGGACACAATACTGCAGATGTGGTCTCATTAGGGCACAGTAGAGAGGGAGGAGAATCTCCCTCAACCTGCTGGCCACATTCTTCTTTAATGAACCCCAGGATACCACTGGCCTTCCTGGCCACAAGGGCACATTGCTGTTCCATGGATAATTTATTGTCCACCAGGACGTCAAGGTCTTTCTCCATTGGGCTGCTTTCCTTCAGGTCTACCCCTAACCTGTACCAGTGCATGGTGGTGTTCCTCCTCAGGTGTAGGACACTATACTTATCCTTTTTGAATTTCATTAGGTTCCCATTTGTCCAGCTCTCCAGCCTGTCCGGATCTCACTGGATGGCAGCACAGCCTTCCAGTGTATCAGGCCACTCCTCCCAGTTTCATATGATCAGCAAACTTACTGAGGGTACACTGCGTTACTCCATCCAGATCACTGATGAAGATATTTAATGAGACTGGACCCAGTACTGACCCCTGGGGAACACCGCTACCTACAGGTCACAAACTGGACTCTGCACCACTGATCACAACCCTCTGAGCTCTACAGTTCAGGCAGTTCTCAACCCATCTCACCATCCCCTCTTCTAACTCACACTTCCTGAGCTTACCCACAAGGATATTATTGAAGACAGTATCAAATGCCGTGCTGAAGTCAAGGGGAACAACATCCACTGCTCTCCCTGCATCCACCCATTCAGTCACACCATCACAGAAGGCTATCAGATTAGCCAGACATGACTTTCCTTTAGTAAATCCATGCTGGCTACTCTTAGAACCTTACTTTCCTCCACATGCTGAGATAGGATCTATAGAATGAGATGCTCCATCACTTTTGCAGGGATGGAGGTGAGGCTGACTGGTCTGTAATTACCAGGGTCTTCCTTCTTGCCCTTTTTGAAGACTGGAGTGACAGTGGCTTTCCTCCAGTCCTCAGGAACCTCACCTGTTCTCCATGATCTTTACATCAATCAGCTTCCTCAGCACTCGTCAATGCATCCCATCAAGGCCCATGGATCTGTGTGTGTTCAGTCTACCCAAGTGATTTCTAACCCAATCCTCACCAACCAGTGGAGCAACTTCCTTCCTCCAGGCTTACATTCTTACTTCCAGGGTCAGGGATTCCTGAGGGCTGGTCTTAGCAGTGATGACTGAAACAAAGAAGGCATTCAGTAACTTCACCTTCTCTGCGTCCTCTGTCACCAGGGCTCCCCCATCATTCATCAGTGGGCCCACATTTTCCCTATTCTTGCTTTTACCATTGAGATTACCAGATAAAAGCCTTGTTACTCTCCTCAGGCTGTCTACACAGAGGTTGGCTTTCTAATTACAGTTTTTCCTAACACCTGGTCTGAATCTTCACTGCCACAACAAAATTCAACTTTCTCTAGCAGAGTTGAGACTCCTTCCACATACAGCTCCACTTTCAGACTTCTTTAGACTAAAAAATCTTGAATCTTTAAGTCTTTTCTGTAGGAAATATTTTCTGGATTCCTAGGAGTCATGTCCTGCTGAAATGTTTTCAGGTGGTCCAAGTCTCCCTCAGACCAACATTAAATGGCTCTGGACTAAAGATTTACTCATTTTGCTTAAGAGAAGGTTATATTGCTTAGTTCAAATTATTATTCATTCTGTTTTCCAATATGATGTTTGCCTTGTGAGACATCAGTGCTGCCTTATGTTCACTTTACAATCCAGACCCCTCTGAACACACAGACAACTAGAGTGCCAATATTATGTCCTACAGCTGCATAGCTGTCTATCCCCACCAAGTCAAAAACTCAACATTTTCCTGTGTTAAATGCTAATTTATCTTTTCCAGATTATTTCTCCAATTTCTGCACATTGTGTAATTTTAAAACCTTCCTGCTAACGCACCAGAGCCTTCCTAGCTCGTTGCACTCTCTATTAGCATCTGGCCACTAACAAAAATACTGAAAAGCAGCAGGATCAGAGCAACCCCTACAGAATCCCACTGGATGCCCCTTCCAATTTCAAAATGGCATGATGTTATTCAAAATAATTGTCCAAGTAGGTTTCCAACCAGACTGAAAACCATTATACAGTATTTTCATCTAGACTACACTGCCCAGAGTGTCAAGGTTATTCCACACTTTATGAGACTATGGTTATGGAAGCTGTGCCAGAAGTCAAATCACAGAATAACAAATCTATCCTGCTGTGTATTTCTGACTACACTGAAGCTCTTGACCCTGCTTAGTGAAAAAATAACATGAAAACATATTACAGGAAAACACTAAAGGAGGCAGATGGTATGCTTTATTTTCCCATGTACTTGTTTACCACCCACCAGGGCAATGCTCCTGGGCCAGAATGGCTGTGACAGAAAAGAAGGAAAGAGGCCAGATGTTCACTATGAATTGTTCTATTAAATTAATGCCAGTCTGAAATGTCACCAGCAGTAGGGTCACTACTGATGTGACACAAAAAAGAAAAACAGAGATTGCAACAGATGTTTCTATTTTTCAAAAGATTTTTTTATTACTATTTCACACTAATCTAAAGCTTCAGTGACATAAGCTTCTCTTGCTATTGCCAAGACATAAAAAGAATAAACAGATGCCTCTCATAATTTTGCAGTTCCTGATTTGAACATAGGTCTAAATTATGATGGGGCTGTACAGTAACTACCTTCAGTCCTGGGAGTCATACTGGCCACTTAGTGGATCAGTCCCAGGGGGATAATTTTCCATTCAGAAGAGGCTCAGATTATGCATCAGAATATGGTCATGCTTCTGCCAGCACTCAAGAAACCTTGCTTACAGCTAGGTCAAATATCTGTGCATGGCACTGCATTGCATGGAGTAGAGATACTGAGAAGAAAGAGAGATAACATCAAATGCTACGTGTCTGTAAACTAAAAAGTCATCTGAGGAAAGAAAAAATCCAAAAAAAATCAAAAAAAAAAAAAGTAATCCTCTAAGTAGTCTAGTCACTTTATAAACATTAATTGTCCGGTGGCAAGACAGCTATATGTATTATGGATGGATAAATAACCTACTTTAAAGGAAAACCCCAATGATGTCACTCAGAAGCAAATCCCTAGCCAGTGTAAAATATCTCCCTTAAAGCCAAAGATGCTGTCTCTGATTAAAACAGCTTCAAATATGGCCCACTAAGGCCTCTTTCACATGGCTTGTGTCCATGACCATTTGGTGTATCTTATTTCTGTACATTTGCACTGCTTCCCCTACAGTGACAGGACAGGATCTTGTGTAGGGAGAGTTGATGCATATTTGATGTGCGGTGAGCCATGGACATTAACAGTAGATGTCCATGAGATGAGAATAACTTTTAAAATATATATAAGCTTAAAAAAAATGGAGTGGGATTCACAGAGTAAGTGAAGGAAAGATTTGAAACAAACAAACAAACAAAAAATGTGTTGCTATATAAAGTGGTCCTTTTAAAAGGTTGAGCTGGACTTTTACAACAAACATTTTAACATCATGGCTATTGAGATGACAGCAAGAAACTTTAAGCATCTTATAGGAATCTTTTACAGAAAAGGAGCTGGTTCAAAGGAACAATTGTAGACACAAATCCAGTTGCTTTTATCAATGCTAACATAACAGTGTAGAAGATAGGGAGTGTATAGGACACAGATGGTAGCCCAAAAGATCGTTTTTGTGTAGTGCAATGCTAGTAAAGATAATGCTAGAAATAGAATAGAATAGAATAGAATAGAATAGAATAGAATAGAATAGAATAGAATAGAATAGAATAGTTTCAGCTGGAAGAGACCTTCAAGATCATCAAGTCCAACCTTGTTGCTAGCCATGTAAAAAAACACTAAACCATGTCCCTAAGCACATCTACCCAGCTCTTAAGCACTTCCAGGGATGGTGAGGCCACCACCTCCCTGGGCAGGCCATTCCAATGCCTGACAACCCTTTCTGTAAAGAAATGCTTCCTAATATCCAGCTTGAACATCCTCTGGTTCAACTTTTATTTTAATTCTTTTATCCAGACAACCATTTCCAGAATCTAGATTATGGCCGTAAAAGCATGAATGTCACAAACACAGATTGTCATGGGTGTATCCATTGTAATCTATTTTACATGTGTCTTTCTTAAAATCTTGATATGTTAAAGCTGTGTTCATTTCTAACTAGTATTTTAATTCTACTGTGGGGCAAAGCACACAAAATATATAGAAAACTATTCATATCTTTCCTTTTGCATTTCATACAAGGAGCTATATTTACTTTTACCTTAGAAATATCTGTGTAAAAAATACATTTTTTGTCTTCCTGATTTTACTGAGAGTCTTGGACACATCAGAAGTCTCTTGATGATACTCACTCAAACAGTATCAACATACATAGGATGATGACAGGATCAAAATAGGCCCTGTGAAATTTGGTCCCCAAAGAAACATTACTCTGGAGGCTGGAAACGAGAACAAACATGTGCCTGCAATCCCTCCTGTGCAGACAAGAGATAGCTGTACTCATGAAAAAGCATCTATTACACCCACATGAAACACAGTGTCTCTTCAAAGTTATGAATCTTGCTTGAAGTGGAACCACAAGTGATAAACAGAAATAAAAAATTGCACTCAATACAGAAAACTCTGGTTTACATTTTACTGTGCTGTAATATGTGAGAGGATATTTTTAATATTTGATGATTGTTGTTTAATCTACAGACATTTTCATTAGTCTTTTATCACTGACTTGAACATTTTAGCAGCACCAAAGGCTTTCTCTAATCTGTATTGTATGGGCTGGCTTTTGTTGATGTCCATATATTCATAACAGCATTGGGCATTTATTTGAAGAAACATATACTACATTTAAATTTCCCAACAGTCACCAGATTTATTTCTCTCAACAGGACAAAACTCAGCTCTGGAATTCCCTCTGAAATATAAAGAAATTACACGAAAGAGATGAAAAATCAAAGAAGAAGGCCAACAGAAGAGGCAGGACTAATAAAGGGTGTTAAAAATTCCTTAATTCTTATAGAAGTAACTCCTAGCTCACATTTGCCACCAATAAAGAATTACAATAAAATATTTGGCATCTTCAATTCCTCAACAAATGCATGGCTGCATTTCTACAACTCTTTCATCCATTAGATGAAAGGAACAAGAAACAGAAGGGAACATGGGCTTTATAGAGTACATTCTATACTTAAGAATAAACATCCTGTGCCCTCTGCTTACATCCAGGTAAGTCCCACTCCCCAGCCAGTAAGATGTGTATTTATAATGATAATCCAACTAATTTCATGAGTGAGGTCACCTTCTCCCACTTTTTCTACTTCATTACCTGCTGACTTTTGCAGTAAGACAGCATTTCTAGCTGCAGAGACATGATCCCATAAATGGCCAATATGAAACAGGAAAGTGTTTGGGCAGCAGAGGCCAGTTTTGCAAATATTTTTTGCTTATTCCAATTAGAAATGTAAAAATCTTACTTCACATATGATGAAAGGAATTTTTAATCAATCAAAATGTAAAAATTACTTTGTAAAGAATAGGGGAGAAAAATGTTTGTCCAAAACATGATTTACACTTCTGTCCAATTTCCTTAGGATGTCAAATTTACCATAGTCTAAAAATGACCTTCCCCTTCCAAATAACTCCAAAAGCCCAAAGTGATCTCAAAGCAATTTAGTAGGCAGAAAGCATTTGCTTCAGAAGAGGGAATTTATTTCTCTTAGACAAAATCACATAAAATCTGTAGTTTGCACTGGTTTTAACATTTCTTAATAATGTCCTCAATATTGTGCATACATGGGATTTGTGATGCACATTCTGACCTAGCAGTGAGTCCTTCTAGCAATGCAGAATCAACATGAGTGCCTGACATGAAAATGTCTAGCACTTTCTCTAGACTTCATAAGCATTTATTTGGCACTAGCTGAACCTCATAAAGTAATCTCAGGCTCACATCTCATAGCTGGTGACTTCATACAAGAAACAGTAAACAAAATTACAGTGAGGATCAAACAGATGTCAGGCACAGATCTAGGTTTATGTGACTGGTATGTAAGAAATTTCCATTATTTTTTCAGTCTTCCCTTTGCATTCATTTCTAAGCAATATAGTAAAGGTACAATAGTTGCCTAAATAATGTAGAACTGACTCAGACATTTTTATGTTCCTAAAAGCTGGAAAAGTCCTAGAACTCTACTACTAGTCCTCTTACTCCTTGCTGGTATTGCCACAACAGGTGTCCAAATAATGCTGTCAGGTGGATCAAAAAACTCGAGAAAGGATTCACTGAGAGAAGGATGGCCTGAACATCCTCACTGAGGCAGCAGGAGAAAAATGGTAAAGCCCAGCCTCACTAGGTTCTCTCTCACAGTTTTAATTAAAAAATAATAATCTGAGAAGTTAGTACAATAGTCTGGGAGGATGTGACGGTACAGATTTCCACATCAAAGTGTCAGCAGCTAAGATACTATATCTAAAGTATATTTTATAGCGCAAGATATGCAAACTCTTTCGAGTCTCATGCTGCTATTCTTGCTACTAGCTGGAGCCTCATTTCAGAAATAGTCTTTCTGAGATTAATTTAACAACATAGGTGAGAGTACGTGTGCACCTTATTTTTATAGATGAAGGCTATAATAGCCCCTTGGTTCAGATGGGTTGCTCAAACTAGTTTTTTAGAAATTTTCTTGTAAGATGACTGGGAAAAAAAATTGAAATAATATGCAGAGGAAAAAAATATTTCAGATTAACAAACTGACTCAAGAGAGATGGGCTTATACCAATCATGGGAAAAATGAGGATGAATGCTAGATTTAAATAATTCAAAATAAGTGGTAAAAGAAGAAATCCTGTTTTGAAGATGGATTTTTGAATGACAGGACACATTTTTTAAATACAGAATATGATAAAAAGGAGTTAAGATGCACAGAGGTCATGGTTTCCAAACACTTTTTACCAAACTTAAATCCAACAATGAAGAAAAAATGGCAAAATTTGACACACCTCAGTCTAGTCTATTATAACTTTCAGCCTAACTAAATATACAATTATATGTTCACCACACACAATAGGTCAAGGTCCAGTGCTGGAGCTGGACTGGGTTTGCTTACAGGGAGGGTTTTAGGGTAAGGGATATTCAGTTATCAGAATTTTTCAAACAGTCAGTCACTGCTGCCTTGAGAAGCAGCAACAAAATCTTTGACCAATGGATGCATTAATGACACTGATAATGTTGAGGAACTGACATTATAAAGATTAGTTTACAGTAAAAAGTATTCTGGAGAAACTAGGTCAGAATTAAGTTGATTATATCCAAGCCATTTAGCCACCATCGTCCTTAATTTTAAACTATGTCCATTGTCTTCTGGCAGTGGGTGAAAATGACACATTTCAAGGGTTTAGCACTTTTTTGCCTTTAATAACTATTGGAAAAATGTCGTGGGTTTTTTTTTCAATCCAGTAATGGATTTTGCTACAGAAAATATACCACAGTTGACAAACACAAGCCATCTGACAAAGTGTCAGAAATGCATATGCAAAATGACAGCTACCTTCTTTACTGTTCTTAGAATAACAGACTTTAAAATTAAAAACAACTACAATGACTTCTACAAATGCTGAGAGGCAGTGCAGAATCCTTGGGCAGTCATTCCTGTGATGTTCATGTCTCAGATGTGACTCTCCATTCTTTCTAATTTGAAGCAAAACCTCCTCCTTACCAGTCTGCTGGCAAATAATGGATGGATGATCTTTAACTGGAGATGGGATATTTCTGTGAGTTACCTACCATGTTTACATGAAGAAAAAGCAGCACCATATTCTCACAGTGCATTGTAAATTCCTTATGCAAAGGAATGCAACAGAAGCCTAAGAGGAGTAAGGAGTGACACGAAAACTCCATCCTAAGATGATGCAATTCCCCAAGAACATGTTTGTGAAAAAGTTGCATCATTGGGAACCTTTACTCTTTGCTAGCTTCCTTCCTGCTTCCAGTGCAGACAAGGGGAAAACAAACAGAGGCATTTACTTCATGTTCCCTCATCTTCTGCAGTGATAAGTGAGGGAAGGTCTGGTTCCTACCCTATAAGCCAAGATAAAGTGCTTAGGATAAGGCTGAAGCATAATCCATGTGTCACTGTAAGAAACCATGTAATGGTATACTGTATTTAAAAAAGGTATTACACTTGTTTTTTTCTGGATATCTCTCCAAGAATTCTAAAACTGAACTGAAAACTGGTGAACTATTTACATGTTTTATATTCTCTATTACACTCTCTACTTAATTCTGGAGTAGCTTACTGGGAAAGTAGTAGAAACTGAAAGTAGTAGAAAGCTACAGAAATTCTCCTCCAGTGGCAGAATTGGCTCAAATCTATTTCTTAGACACTATCTCAAAAGATCCGTATGCCTTAAAAAAAATCACAAAGCAGCATTGTATCTCCCTCCTATACAGACACAGGATCCAAGTTCCTTTTTGATTTCTGTAACACAAAATTACCCAATTCAACTGTTAAAGACTGCTTTTAAGACACCAAGGAAACATTTGAGTTTTTCCCATAACACTGCATTTAGGAAAGTAACTTAGCTGAAAGCAAAATTACTTGAGAGGCATTTATCCTAGGTTTTCATGTTTTCTTTTAACCTCTTTTTCTTTGACATGAGTGCAGTTAGACTTAGAAGCTACAAAATGTTATTCTATATACAGATAACCTCACCTGTGCAAAGTTATATCCCAAAGATTTGCTATCAGGAGGGTAAATCTCACAATGTCTCAGGGACCTGTTTTTCTCCTAGCATATTAACAGTACAGGGCCTTCAACTTTATGAGGATTTGGTTGTACAAGGCAAAAATCTTGAAAATTTTTGCACTTCTGTTCAAACCTCTCAAACTGTCTAATTTCACTAGAATAACTTCAGATTTTCACTAGATCTATTGAGAGCAGAACCTGGCTCAGAGTCTAACAAACAGACTCGACAACCAATGATACAGCAAGACACGCCCCAGCACAATGAGCAAAAAGTCACCATAACAGATGCAGAAAATCTATTCTATTGCACTAGAAAAAGAAAAGCCAGCTTCCTTAGTTTCAGAAGTCATTTTCTAACACAAAAGTTAGTGATAATGCATATTCTTATAGTAATTTTCCGCTCTTTTCTCAAATGAAATCACTAGTTACTCAATTATTATTTTTTCACACTCTGTTCAGCCATTTTAAGGTCATGTTCTACAGTAATGGTGATGGGTATCCTTACTGTAAACCATCACAACAGAACAATAAATAAAAAGTAACTCAAACCTCAACTACATAAACAGAAGTGGAAGAAGAGGAAGTAATATTGAATAACAAGCAGAAATATAGTGACAAATAATCACCAGCATTAATCAACTAAAACTGTGCTTTGGTATCACCTCAAATGAGATGGTTTTTACTGGTATGTACAATACACCTGTCTATATCCCATCTTAAGCGTTGATATATTTTTCCCTTTGTCAATGAGCTGTCAACAATTATTGAGGGATCATTATTGGTTTTTTTTATCTACAGGAAAAAGATCAAAAAGGGGGAAATAAACTGAGATTCACAGATGGCAGCAAGTGTGTGCAAGAGTAAAAACAGATACAGGGCAAATCATACACGGTGAAGCAATTCGTATGCATAACTTAACTGGTTTAGAAGTTCTTGTCTATCTGATCCCACACTTAACAGAATTATCTTCATTTCTATGGGACTTCTTCCCTGTACAGTGTCATCATAAACACAACTTTTTATTGAATCACTTGAATCCAGTTCCAAGAGGGTTGCATCCCATTGTCAACAAGCCATAACAGAAGCAAACAGTTTTTCTGTGGTGGCCCTTCAGTGAATTTGTCTATAAATTGCTCAGAATATAATGTTCCAGGCAGTACCACTTCCAAATAGAAGAGCTGTCATGCTCTGGAAATATCTGATGGATACATCACAGATATGAAGATACGAACAAAACATTTTATTTTTTGCCTTTTACTGGTATAGCACAGACAAATCAACTTCAATTAGATAATGTGGTGGCTTGTTTTATGCTTCACTGTTAGGTCTCCTAATTGCAGACAAGAAACAAGCTTAGAATTCTGCACACTTAAGTGAAGACTGACCAAGAACTGAAAACGTATCTGAGAGATTTGCCTTGGAGTTTGAATGAGCAGGGGTCAATTTATTGTCTATGGTTGAAACCAAGAAACCTTTGAACCAAAATCGTAAGGAGAAATTCAAGTAATTCATGTTTGTATATCACACACGCAGAAAAATGGTTTGCTCCAAGATCAGCAAAACAGAATAGTTATGTCTGGCAAAACTCCTGTACAGGCTTATGTACTTAAAATTGCTAGGGGAAAGCACAGCGGAAATGATTTAGGGGGTTCACCTGAACAAGTGCAAAAGCATTTGAGTTTACTGATGGCAGGAATTGCAGGGAGGAAAATAAAGAGAAAAATAGACAGGTACTCCTTTCACAGCATCAATGCCTTGCCTTTTTGAACTCTGCTGAATAGCTATTACACCATTCTACAAGAAAGCACTCTCTCCCTATATCAATCTCTGCATTTGCAAATACTGCAGCAGTATTAAGTTCTGTGATTTCTGCTGATGTTTTTTTCACATGGCTTTTATGTTTAATCTTTAACAGAAATAATCTTTAATAGAAATAATCTTTAATAGAAAAGTGTGGGACCCAGCTTTCCTACAAATTATTTTGGAGCATGAATTAGATTGAAGCTGCATCTCCACAAGTGGCTGTCTACCACATGGCTCACTGGCACCAAAAGGAGAGAAGTGTTGCTGCTGTGCTATACCATGCCACGCCAGGCCATGCAATACTATCGCATCCCATCCTTTCGGTTTCTTCACTCCTCGTCCACATTCCAGATGATTTTGTCCCCTGACTCGACACTGACTACACACTTCTGCAGCAGCAGAAACAGAATCCATCTCAGAAGAAGACTACTCCATATTTTTCTAGATTATTTTTCTGCCGTATTTGTAAGCAGCTACAGATGGGATCAATGAGCACCAGAGCAGTCACAAGTAGTAGTAGCACATGGAAGAGAGGGACAGGAAACACCTGGGGAGAAGGAGAGAAATGAGAAGACATAACCTGTTGCTCAAAGTGACAGTGACTTATCAGATCAGCTTACCACATTTTGGCATCATTACTTGACTTTGAAATTGGTTTGAAAATCTCATACTGGAAATCACCCTTTACATCTCTTCTGACTGTCTGGTCTCATTACCTGTGTTCATCCCTCTCATCCTGATCCTTTTCCCTGGTTTTCTTGTTCTTTCATTTCCTCACATCCCCTACTCAGCATCTCAGCTTTCGCAATCATTTTTTTCCCCTTGCTACGTCTCTATTTCATTCTTTACAGCTAACACTCACTTTCACCACCCTCTACCATTGTATGGATGCAGATAGTGTAACAGGCATGCACAGCTCATGAGGCTTGTGCAGGGGCAAAGCAAAAGAACCATCTCTCATCCATCTCAAATTTTGTAAATCCACTTTGTCCTGGTTTGGGTTTAAAAAAAAAACAACAAAAAATCCCCAGCAGTCAGTACCCATTTCTATCTGCTGCATATGAGTAAACACATCTTCTGTAATGTCTCAGAACTTACTTCCTTACTTACAAGTTACATGGCAATAGAGAACACAGCTGGATGTTCAGTAGTAGGCATCTAGGTTTCAGACTACTCCAACCCAGCCCAGAATTTTAAGATCTGTATCTCCTTTGGTCCAATTCCTAACAATGCTTCTTTAAAGGATGCTTTTGAAAGCATTAGGGATCCCCTTACACTGTAACCACCAACTAGACACTAATCCAATCAAAGCACAAATCCCAGGCATACCATACATAGTGGAAAACATAACTGAGTGCTTATGAGTGTGAAGCAGTTCTTGATGAAACCAACACAGCTCAGCCTTCAGTGCAGATGCAGCACAACAGCTGAGGAATATCAATTGCTGCCCTGCAAGCACTCCTCTCAGCTGGAAGATTTTCAACAGCACTGGAGACATAAAGCTCTCACATTTCTGTGCAGGGGAACAACAGGTCATAGGAAGCAGCACTGCTTGAGCCACCCAGCACAGAAGAACAGGCTGAAGGGAACTATTACACATAGTTTTACAGGTGTGAGGAATTAGACACCTGCACCCCACATCTACATTGTCAGATGAAGAGCAACCCTAACTGGCATGGGAGAATTGGCACAGGGAGGGAAGTGAGAAATACACAGAGGAGAGAGAAGCCAGTGACCAATCTGGGAGTTAACTTGGGGCTCCCCTGTTTCTGGGACTCTTTACCCAGGTAGCCAGTGTTGTCTTTTACTGGAGATAGACTGTGGCATGTTGATCCAGCACACAGATACTTGAGACCTAAAAATGAGATCCAGTCAGATTAGGTGTTTCTCCCATTTCCTTGGAAAAGGGAAAAAGGCTTCTGAATATACTACTCAAGTCAGCACTCCAGCAGCACAACCAACCATCAGACTTTCTGTTTTTCACATTTGACATAGAATCATAGAATGTCTTGAGTTGGAAGCAACCTTAAAGATCATTTAGTTCCAACCCCCCTGCCATGGGCAGGGACACTTCCCACAAGACCAGGTTGCTCAGAGCTTCATCCAGCCTGCTCTTAAACACTTCCAGTGATGAGACATCCAAAACTTCTCTGGGCAACTGTTCCAGTGTGTCACCACCCTCATAGGGTCTAACGTAAATCTATCCTGATCTAGTTTAAAACCATTGCCCCTTGTCCTATCACCA
>WTSP01008089.1:0-39909 GCA_025331215.1 Actenoides lindsayi | reverse complement strand
GGAGACAGCCTCGCCATGGCCATGTTCCCATCGCCGGCCTCTCTTTTAATGGAGTTGCTGCTGGATTATTTTAACTTTTATCTAACCATTTGCTTCCCAGCTGTGGTCTTGGAGAGCATGGCTCTGACTCCCTGGACCAGAGCTGAGTCCCTAGAAATTGAGCTGTCTGCTGGAAATCCCGACAACCCTGTGTGCTGCTGGAAGCTGCCTCCTGAGCTGTTCCTGGGGTCCTTCCCTGCTGCAGACCAGTGCTTGCTCTGTTCCCACACCCCTTCCCCTTGCAGTGGGACTTACAGACACTGGTGGCACATGCAGAACTGGCGATGCTGTTCCCCCAGCAAGGATGCTCTGTGTTGAGAAGGTCAGATGCACCACAGGCTACTCCTTCTGGCTGCTCTAAGCTGTACTGAGAGGCAGAACAAGATGAAATCCCTTTTATTTGCAAAGTGCTGTTTTATTGATTTCTGCCAAGCAGCCCCTAGCTCGGCCACAGTGCCCCTCCGGTGCTGGGGAGGGGAGCGTGTGGCCGCTGTGCTGAGGGAGTGGGGGAAGCCCAGAGCCGCCGTTATCTGGAGCTGCAGCAGTGTTTTGACAGGTCCTGAGATGGACGTTAAATCACTTCTGCGAGGGAGAGTGAAGGGATGTCACTCGGGCTCAGAGAGGAAGCTCGGCTGTACCGATCACACTGACTGTGTGATCCGAGTCAGAATGAGAATCATAAATCTTGATTATTCTCTGTCTCAGCTGATTTGAACCAAATGCCTTGGACAGGGATATAGTTCACATCTCGCTGAAAACTGCAAAAAAACTGATTAAATGTACAAACTGATATAAATAGCACTCTGTCTGTGTTAATGCCCAAACTGTCACTGCCTGGGGAGAGGATCCTGCATGGATGGGGCTCTGTCCCAGCCCAGAAGAAATTCCTGGGTATTTTCAGAGCTGGTTTTCTCCCCAGTGCTGTTTATTTTGGTACTTCGTTCCCGCAATGCTGCTGTTATTATGATGCTGCCAATTACAGATGGCTTCTCTGATTCTGATTGCACTTTGCTTACAATTAAGCATCCTATAGAAAAATGGAAATGCTGGGTCATTAACATAAAGTAATAATAAGGTAAACCATTCGATTATGGGGGGGGGGGGACCATTTTGAATAATAAGGATATTGTATGCCTAAAAGACATTCAGATGCCAGTGTATTACCATTTTTGCATACATAACAAATGAACTTAAACCCCAAAATAATCGACAGAAACAAATAATAAATAGCTGTGCCCTCACCAGCAGCCTGGCTGTTCCTGGGCAGATGAGCAGCTCCTGGGTGGGAGTGGAGGAATCTCAGATGGGTGCAGTCCTTGGCAACCACTCTGGAGGAGGCATTGGCCACCTTGGAGCTTGTCTGATGTTGGAACCAGGCTGGTGCAATGTCACTTCTTGGTGCTTTGAGGGTGCTCTGGGGACTTGGAAGTTGCTGCAGCCAAACCACCCCTGGTGCTGAGTGGGGGAGAGCAGGAGCTGTAGAGTGGAGTCCCTAAAGGGGCTGTGGTGGTGGTGATGGTGAGGGGGGCAGCGGAGCTCTGCCCAGGGCATTTCTGTGCCCAGGGGCCTGGTGCAAATGCTGCCCTGCTGTAGAGTAAGAAGTCGAATAGTGAGTCTTGAGGAGCTGAGACGTTAATGCAGTGGGGAAGATCTGGCCACCCACTGTCTATGTGGAGGGCTTTGGGGCTTTGCTGTCACCTCCCGGCAGGACCCCGTCTGCCTGCGTTCAGCCGCTCTGCCTGCAGCGCTCCTGGGCACCCGACAACCCCCTGGAAATGCAACAAGTGACTGCCCGCATTTGAAGAGCAGAAGGGCTGTGCCTCTGCCCAGCTGGGCACTCCCATGGCAGCCTTTACTGGTGGGTTTGTGCCAAACCTTTCCAGGGAGGGTGACTCCTCTTTTCCTCTGGATGTTCACCGGGATGTGTACAATTACTTTTGTTATTCACCCAGTTCTGCAGATATCACTCCTCTGTTGTCTCTCCGTAACAATTCCCAGCCTTTTAGCTGTTGATGGCTTGCCTATTACTCTGGCACTGGGTTAGGATAACATCCAGATACATCTGAAGAGCAGAATTTATTTACTGTTTTTCCCTGAAAAGCTTTTAGCATGATACAGTAGCGGTGCTTTCGCTTCAGCAGCCATTATTGTCGGGTTTTTTTCCGGCTAGAAGTAAATTTTCCAGAAGATAAAAAAGGACTGCTCACACTGTATAGCTCGATACTACTACATTTTAATATTCTAGTTTCACCTGTGGCTGAGACGCGAGTGTTTTGAGCCACCCCAAATTTTTCAGAGCTAGTTTATATTCAGTTGCTCATTAAATAGATGCTGTTTGCTGCCCACGCTGCCTGAACCCCTTCTGCTAGACCAAGCCTCCCTCGAGTGTGGATCTCACTGTGGTTGCATGGAGTCTTCAAGGTGACTGTGCTTATTCTGGGTTGGCTACTTGCTTTATCTAGTCCTAGGATTTACACCAAGTCACACACGTCCAAGTCTATTGCCTTCCTCCTATGATAGTGGAAAATGAATGAGCTGGTGCTTGAGGGACTTGTACCTATGTGTTGAAGGGAATCCTGGGCTGGGAGCAGACCCCATCGACATGAGCGTCATGTCAGAGGAGGCAGGACTCGCCACTGCCTCTGTCAGCAAAGCTTTGCTTCAGCACGCGTGCAGGAGGCAGGGCTCTTAGACTAGCACTGCTTTGCTAAAACTGTGATTAATACAGTAATTAAATCTGGTAGACGACACTGAGCTGTTCCTAGTCAATAGCATCGTGGCGCTTCTGAAGAGCATGGTAGTGAGGCTTAGTCAAAACAATTTTGACTGCAGAGGGGTTAGAAATATGCATTTCCAGCCTTTTTCACAAACTGCTTCATGGCTGAGCGCTGACCAACAATCAATCTTACACTAAAATTAGAGAGATCGGGCCAAATTTATCCCTGGTAAAATGATGTCGCACTGAACTGGCATCTCCAGCCACAGGGCTGAGGTTGCTTTGCGCAGTCAAAACCAAGCGGTGTCCAGGGCCGAGCGTGTGAGCTGCTCGAGATGGCGCGTGCTGGTGCAGATGTACAAGCGTGTCCAGCCGCACCGGGAGCTCGCAGTATGCCGGGGGTAGTTCTGGGTGAGCTGCTGGGCCAGGCAGCTCAGGAGTCATCACACCCTGTGCGTTCACCACAGCTGCTGGTGGGGAAGGTGGGCGCTATGGGCACCCCCCATTAGGGAGGCAGGGAGATCACAGCAGCCCCGTCTAATCCGAGACCGCAATTTGTGTGTGAGCTGTGCAGTCAGATAGACAAGGGATTTTGGCATAAGGCAATAGCCATATCCCAGAGGAGATCCACTTGAGGAAAGAACAGAAGAAAGCAAGATTTAGCATTAAGATCATAATTTCAGATTGCATTGTGTGAGCATCAACAATCTATATACATGAGAGTCTTTGGGGATGCAATGCTGTAATAGCTACCCAAGGCAGCCTGAACAGAGAGGGTTATTTTTAATTGCAGCTGAATGGATCTAACCTTGTGGTGTCTGTTCACAAAGCATTGCTGGATTAATACAGGTTCCATAGTTGCTTCTGCTAAAAGACTTTAATGGATCAGCTTAGTTCCCTGCTCCATGATTATAGCAGTCTTACCCGCCTATCATGCGTGAGCCAGATGGTCCCAGTGAAATCAGAGCATATTTATATTTTTGTCTGCTACTCAACCAGCTGCCCACTGATTTTGTTGCATAGTGGTAGGAGAGGAGCCTTCTTGAGTGAAGTTCACCCACCTCTTTCCCTAGCACTGGTATCTCCCCCACCTCCTGAAACACACCAGAGGGCCCATGGAAGGGCTCTCTCTGCAGGGCTGCCTGGGGGGTTTGTCCATCTGGCTGTGGATGGCAGTCACGCTCCCATGGCAGCAGCATGGCTCTGTCTATTGGCACAGATTCAGCCACTTCCCAGTGCACAGGAGGATGTTTTCAGTTCTATTGGCAATGAGAGCCATTAAGAAGGTACAAGTACTAAGGAGATCCTGAGCGATGCCTATAAAACCTCTGAATCCCTGACAGAATCAATAGTGGGCTCTCAGGAGTAACTTCTTATCCAGGCCAACTTAAGCACATGCCAATGAGCCGTTAAAGATTTTGCATTTTGTGGAGACACAGAATCCCTTTCATTGCGATTGTTGGACTCTGGACTGGGCGAGATGATGAAAAATCACATTAGAAATAGACTGTACTCCAAAGGCATGTTCCTCAGCGTCTGGAGAGCAGATCGAATGGTGCTCGGGGGTGGCATCCCTCCTCCAGGCGTGCGCCCAGCCAGCGCTAGCGGTGCCCAGTGCCCCCAGGCTGCCTGAACCATCCCTGGCAGGGAGCCCTGTCCTTCGGGGCTGGTGGTAACGAGAGGCATGGACCCCTACGGTTGTGTCTGTGAGGAAAGCAGAGGCAAAGGAGCAGGAAGAAGGGAGCAGGGGAGCTGTGCCCTATGGAATGGAGGTCCCGGGACTGGCACCTGGGATGCAGCCAAGGCTTAGTGGTGTCCCAAGCTGTTTCACCAGCCCACGAGCAGGAGCTGCGGGCAGGATGGGTGAACAAATGTTCCCCAGATGGGCTTGGGCCAGTGCCCCGCTTGTCACCTCTTGGGTAACTTTGCTATGGACACAATCTCCAGTTTGGCATTTTGGTTACCGTAGCAACTCGATGCTGCCATTCTCTGATCAGCTCAGCTCGCATAGTCAACACGCGTTCACACCTGCGTTGGTATGGCAACGTGGCCTGTTCTCCATCCTGGTGGCACCGCGACAGAGGGGTGGCTCCGGGCGGGTCCGAAGGGAGCACCCAACAGTGGGGCCACAGTTGGCTGTGCCATAGGACACTGAGATGCTCCCAACCCTGGCTGCTCCCAGTTCCCCTGCTGCAGCAGGAGCCAGGGCTGAGCCCACTCTGGCTGTTGTGTCCTGGGCTCCTGAGTCCTGCACAGCCTGGGAGACTCTGGGGAGAAGCTTCACAGGGATGTGGCTGGCACAGAGCTAGGAACTGTCCTTGCAGTCTCAAACTGCCCCTCATGACAGTGTTTTGCATGGACACCAAACGGCTTTGCAAACTCTGGAACAAGGGAAAGTTGCTTCTGTTGGAGAGGAAAACCAATGGTCCCAGGCAGCCCTTCATTTGGGGTATTAAATCCTGGAAGAGTAAAGCTCAAGTCACAGAGAAGGGTGGTTCACCCTCTTTGCCCACAGCCACCAAGTGAGTCTCTTGGGGGAAATTTGTTTTGCTTTAGCCCCAGTTTGATCTGGCACCCACTTTTCTGAAAGTGCTTTACAATTTGTGTTTAGTGTTTTCTAACAGACATGTGCAAGCCATTTGAATTAGATCAGTATGAATCTATTAGGTGGCGACAGATGCAAGTTTTGTGGCTCTTATTAGAAGGGATTGGATGCTGAGGTTTAGTGATGTGCAAAGGATTGGACTTTAGAGAGATTAAAATTATTTTCAGCGTTAAGCACAATATTTCTAAGCTAGCGCTCTCAGTCTTGAATATAGATTCACAGACCAAAAAAGATTATAAAACATTAAACCTATGTAAATGCAGCTGTAAATTTATGTTTGAACAAATTCAACAAGAGATTTGACTTGGGGGCTTACAGCAAATAGGTTCTGCTTTTAATGCGTATTGCAGTCTTCAGTTGCAATGCCGTTCTCCCCTTGAAAGTCCCACGCCTGCTGAATTACTGGCAGGTCACAGTTGACAGCTCAAGCAATTATACAGGAATGTGTTAATAATAAAAAGGAAAATGACTTCGTGTTTGTCTTTTCAGAAGACAAAAGCAGATGTTTGCTGCGCCCCGAGGAGCAGCAGAGACAGCTCTGCGGGCAGGTGACTGTTGCAGCACCTGGCCATCACCTCTTTCAGATGGCAATTGTGCAAATCCACGTCCTTCTTTGTGGTTCCACAAACCCTGGGAGTTGCTGTGAACTTTTTTTTTTCTGTTGTTGAGAATGTGAAAATACAGTTAACAAAGGCTCCTTTTGAGAGGGATTGCAGGAAACCTGCAATATCGTGAGCAAGCTGCCTACACAGAGATAAATGACAGCTGTGACTGAAGGAATAAACAAGATAATCTGGATTTAAATAAACCACAAGGGGATTTTGGCAACATGTAAATTCACAAATTTATAAAATGTATCCTTTGAAAATAAAGAGCTTGTCTGAAGCCGGCAGTTAAGAACAATTAGTGCAGCACATTTTCCCAATGAGGGCTTAGAGCTGGCCTTCACCATAAGCCGGAGGAGACAGGCAGCCAGATGTCCTGTCCATCGTGGCACAGTGGCCAGGGACCGCTCTTATGCACGGACCAGGAACTGCTAAGAAGTGACATAAGCAAGTCCCTTGTCTGACTGGGGAGCTGCAGGAGTGCTGGGGGGGCTGGGGGGACCCCCAGAGCAGCCTGGCCCTCCACAGCCTCCAGGCCACAGTGCTGGGCACGAACAGTGAGGCAGAGACATATCAAAAACCCAAGCAAGCACCCAATAATAAATATTAGATCATCTGTTTGGAGGACCAGGTAACTCCTGGATCCAAACTCAGGAATGGCAGTAGCAGATTCATTTTGGCGTGCACAGTGTGGAGCTGCTGCTACCAACAGGCATCCAGAAGTGACGCCCATTCCCCTAACTGCGTACTGGATGGTGGTGGAGCTCCTTCAGTGGCTTGTCCATTGCACCCCCTTCTTTGAGAGGGTGGCAGTGGGGACAGAGCAGAGGCAAGAGGTGAGTAGAGACCATGAGTAGACCTGTCCAGATCCAGTGCTTCACCTCCTGGGCTGCTCAGCAGAGGTGCATCAGGCATGGTCAGCAGCATGGCAGGGCCTCTTCACCAACCAGTGTGGCATCAAAAGGGAAAGGAACTCTGCAAGAAAAGCCAAAGCATGTCCAAGAGGCTGTGTAGTCCTCTCCAGGAGCAAAGCCCCAGCCCAGCGCTGCCAGTTGTGCTGCAGCAGCCTCCAGTGCAGAGCCATCCAGAGCTCCACGTCCTGCCCGGGCACGCAGAGCTGGGTGACATTCTGTTGGCACGCGCGCATTTAGGGCAGAGCACGCAGAAGCAGCTCTTGCGAAGGTTAACAGCACTGAGGAGCGTTCCTGCCGTGCTACAGGCTCAGCTGCTCCAGGTTTAACACCCTTGTTATTCTCAGCAGCAGGAGCCAGCGGTGCCGCACGTTGTTCTCCGCTGCGCGCTCGGCAACAGCTATTGCGCGCAGCAGGACGCGCGCTGCATGTGCTGGCTCTTGGGGCTGGTGGGCTCCGGCCTCCTCCATGGCTGCCTTTGCACTGTGGGAGCTCAGCAAGGTGGTGCCTGCCCAGGAAAGGCAGCACCTCGAGCATAACTCTGAAACGAGGCGCAGTTGGGAAAGAAGCGTTTCTGCGTGTACATCCCAGAGCTGCAGCAGTTCTGGAGCTCTGCAGGGCCAGAGGTGTCTCAAGGACATGCTGCAGCTCCTGGTGTTGTCCTTAAAACTGTACAGCAAATCTGAATCTGCCTTTCCTCCTTGTTTCCTTGATCGCTACTTCCCCGCTGTCTCTCCTCAGTGCCAACCTATCTATCCATTTGTCTTTATTGTGCACGGAATTAAACGCAGTCCTTAAACGTGGCAACACTTTCGGATTATTAGTTCTGCAATTTCTTGGCTCCTGTTTTTTGTGATACCATTATCTGAAGGGGCCATTGTAATTAATAGTTTGTTCGTGCTTTTATAAACCCCTGGTGTGTTTGTTTTATACTTGAACATCAGCGACTACAGCTTGCTTCCAGTGTATGGTCTGAAGTGTCCCCACCACAGAGAAAAGCCTTAGAGGTTTGGGTTGTTTGGTTTTTGAGTATTTTTTTGCAACAGCTTATTGAAACCGTAATTTAAAGTAAAAACTAAGCAAGTATAATAGTAAAGCCCTGACAATAGAGCAGAGGGGGCCAAAATCCTTGTTTACCAAGCTGTCCATGAAGGGGCTATTTCCACAGCATGGCAGTGCCTGGAAGGAGAGGGAACCCTACTCCGGGCTGTCACCAGCCCCTTCCAGCAGCGAGATGAGCTGGAATGGCAGCATGGGTGAAGGAGAGCAGCGGTGCTTCCTCTGAATTCCAATTCATTTTCACCTTTTCTAAAGCATTGTTGTCTGAAAACAGAAACAATCCATAATACA
Source organism: Actenoides lindsayi (assembly GCA_025331215.1). Classification (NCBI taxonomy): domain Eukaryota; kingdom Metazoa; phylum Chordata; class Aves; order Coraciiformes; family Alcedinidae; genus Actenoides; species Actenoides lindsayi. The sequence continues at coordinate 31,683 of WTSP01008089.1, read as the reverse complement.
GAGCAAGCCAAAGCTTGTGCCAACACCTGGCTGGTCCCTGGGTACCTGCCCAGATGTCCCAGGGGCTGCAGGCGGCTCACAGCTCCAGGTCAGTCGGGGCGAGCAGGAGCAAAGGCAGCAGGGACACTGTCAGGAACACCCCCTGTGGGTCTGACCCCATGGCCAGAGCCTGGCCAGCCCCTCTTTGCTGTGAGCTTTGAGTTGGAGAATCCACAGGCACTTATTTGCAGAGCAGCATCTTGTGGGCCAGGATAGAAACCAGACACAGAGGTGTGTTACAAACCCCCACTAATCTATAGTGGCAGTGGTGAGACCAATTCGCACTGTGCCGAGGTGCCAAGTAGCAGCGAGTGGTGTTCACTAACCCCCAGAGCTCCTGGGGCTGCCTCGTCCCCCCTCCCCAGAGCTTTGCTGCAGAGCAGATGTGTCTGTGTGGTCCAGAGCGGGCAAGGGCACGTCTGTGCAATGCAGAGGGTCAGAGGAGATGATGACAACGCTCCCCTTGAGCCCTGTTGTCTGAGAGGCCATCACTCGTAGTCCAGCAGAGCTTTTAGCATCTCATAATTGCCATATTTTGACATTTGACAGCCTGCTGCAATCTGCCAGGGTGTCTGACTCAGAGGAGCATACACCAGCCAGTTCTGCCTGTGCTGGTCCCTCCTTCTGCTCAGACAATTGCATAGGAAAACAGCTTATCCAATCTGAGACCACATGAGCCAGTGTGCGGGGCTGCTGCGCAGGTGCCAGCGTGCCTGAACCACACGGGGTAATGGTGGTGTCTTTGCCTGGCAGCCCAGCACCATTTGTGAGGCAGAAGGACTTTGACATGCCGCTCCTTCTCCTGTTACTCAGCTCTGTTGTCTCAGCCGATGCCCTCCTCACTCAAAAATGGGAGCTGCCTTTTCCCGTTCCCCATAGTGCCACATGCCATGGGTTGCCTGCAATCAATCCCGTGGCCCCTTTGGTCCCGTTTGACCTTCTTGTCTCAAAGCGCTGATCCAAGCTTCCAGCAGCAGCAGGACCAACGACAGCCCCATGTCAGCCTCCCCAGAACTTCACCCCCATTTTCTGCTCAGGGCCAGGAGACCCTGCTGTGAACTGAGACCTTCAGTATTCCTGTGGAGAGCTGGCAAAGGGAGCATCAGGAGCTGGTCCAGCCCTTTCAAGCTTGACAATAGTGTAAAATGAACACTGGGATAAGGGGAGAAGCGGAGAGCTCTGTTCTTCCATCCTGGTGGAACAGGACACCAAGAAGTACAGAGCCAGCACGAGGAGAAGTGCTGCCCAAGTGCTGAGGGACAAGTCCATGGACCCTGTTGCTGCTTGATGTCTTTGAGCACAGAATTTAGCAAGACACAGGAGGGACTGGACGCTGTATCTGGAGTTGCCACTGGCTACAGAGATTGGGAAGCAATTGTAAAACTTTGTGCTTCAGGACTTCATGAAATCTTCAGGAGGAAAGGAGCACAGGCAGAGTAATCTTACAGCTGGCTGAGAGATTCTCCATCCTTGCTCAGGGGCTCCCATTACAGACCAGTGTCCAAGACAGGTGACCTGGTAGGAGGACTCCAGCCAGCACCCAGGCTGCGGTACCTCTGTCCCTGGGGCTGGCAGCTCCGGGATGCGGGGTGGGCTGGGTGTTAGCACAGGGCAGTAAGCAGCAGGACAAGATGTGGTCTGCAGCTCGCTAGTGACAGACTCCATTAAACAGGAAATGCATACAAATTACTGGCTATAACTGATGATAAAATAACTGTTTAGTGGAGCAAGGAACAGAAGAGTAACACATTGATTTTGGTAATTAATGGTTCAATAGAAACCTGTTCTGGGAGTGCTCTGGGCAAAGTCACTGGATTGGAAGTTCCTTTATTCCCTGGTTTCAGTTCTTTGCCTCTCGCCTCCCCAAGACAGCCACGGGCGCTGGCACCCGTGCGGTTTGGCTGCCGCTTCTCCTCGCATGCTCCATCCTTCTTCTGGAAGCTCCTCGGGGCAGGGATTGTGGCTCAGTCTGTGCGCGGTGCTCATCCCAACAGGGCTGGAAACTGCCTCCAGCCACCGCCAAAGTGGTTTCCAGTGCCAGTCCTTGCTGGAGATGGATCACCCCCCTCTGCAGCCGATTAGCACTCGGGCTGCAAGAGCGGCTGCACAGAGTGGTGCTGAGCCCTCAGCAGCTGCCAGCCTTCCTCCAGCTGAGGCCCCAGCTCTCCTTCTCCCTTCCACTGCTCTCTCACATCAAGACTGAGACCCAATTTCTGTGCAGAAATTCTAGCATTTCAGTTCCAAGTTTGTTAAGCAATATTTAAACAAACAAAGAAATTAAAAAAAAAATCAGAGATGAAATTTTACACAGCCACGCTTGTATTTTAGGGGCACCATGGTATGGAGGAGTGCAGGGCAAGCTGGCAGTGCAGGCGAAGGCAGCGCCCAGCAAGGCCAGTGAGCAGGATTCTGCAGCAGGGAGATTTCTGCAGCGGGTCACATCCTGAAATTCAGGGTTATCTTTGGCCAGTCACTCTCAGAGATGTACTGCTGAGCAAATACAGTTTCCATGGGAATGTGTCCTGGGTCCGGTTGGGGTTAATTATCCCCAGAGTCAATACCACACCAAGTCACAGCCCTATACAAGGGGAGGGTTGGGCCAGGCTGGGGGGCTCCTGTTTTCAACTTGCTTCAGTGTGGCTGGAGCTGGGAAAGTTGGCATCTTGGGCACAGGTAAAGCCTTCCTGCCTTCTGTTACTCACTTTGTCTCTCATCTCATTAGTACTGGTGTTTTCTTCTCTCTTTGTGTTGCTTTATTAAACTGTCCTTATATCAGCCTCTGGGGTCTCACCTTTATTCTTCCTCCTGATTCTCCTGTCCATCCCACTGGAGGGGTGAGTGGCTGTGGGTGTTTAGCTGCTGGCAGAGGTTAAACCATAAGGAAATACAAACACTGGTCAGACTCGCCCAGAGGCTGAGAAGTCAGGTGAGCCAGTGCAGTTCCTGGACTTTGCCAGGATGCTTTTTCAAGGCTGGTTTCCAGCTGTGGCTTCCTGCTGGTGCCTGTGCCCAACTGGCTGCTGCCCCAGCTGGGTGTCAAGCTGGAGTGTGGGTGCTCTGCAGCACAGGGTAGGAAAAGGACCTTCTGGCCCTCTGTGATGCTCTCCTGATGTCAGATACTTTCAGAGAGCTGCAGGGAGCACTTTGCTCTAGTCCTCTTTGGGACAAGTGCTGCCTGACCCCATGCTCATCTTCTGTGCCCTTTCCTGGCACCTCTCCCTTACACTATCTCCTGCTCAGCTGGAGGGCACCCTACTTGTACAGAAGTGGGCCCTGAGGACTCAATCCCTGGTCATGCTGTGGGCCCTGCTGTGATGTGGATAGCTGTACCAGATGCTGCCTTCCACAGGGCTGGTAAATATGGGTGCTGGATCTCCCTCAGAAAAGCCAGCCTGTAATTCTGCAGTCTCCAAGTGCTTGCATCCCTCTTCATTTGTTCAGGCTCTTCTTAAAAATAAATACCTTGAGATGCATCAATCTGACTAATTCCTGCTCCTTGCACATCACTGCTACTCGGACAGCAGATGCAAGGCAAGGGCAAAGCACTGAAGGGCTCTGGGCAGCAGACTGGACTGCAGATGCCCCACCACAGTGGGAAGGCAGCTCTGATGGAACATGACACTGGAGGGGACAAACTCCCTGGCAAGGCCTGGCCACCAACGTGCTTGTCCTGAAACAAGTGAGCTGGAGTCGTGCAGCCCTGCTGCCCTAAAGCCTCCATTGCCAGGACACAGCTGGAGATGTTTCCACAGGAAAGATGCTGACGGCAGGAGGGGGGAGACCCAGGACCCACTGGCCTCTTCACCCAGAAGTGCTGATGGCATGAGCAGCTTTGTGGCACCACCAAACCCACCTTTGCTCTTGCCTTGACAGGAAACCCAGCACCTCCTCCAGCGGCACCTTGGCAAAACAAGCCCCATTAGATGGATTACACCAGCAATAAATGCACAAAATCCAGGGATGTTTAAAGCAAACTGGTGTGTTCAGCCATCACAAAGATGAGGCAGCACTGACAGGCAAATCTAAGTGGGCCTTGCTTGACAGCCCCTTCTGCTTGCAGACTTCAACTGCATAATTCCTGAAATGTCTGTTTCCTGGGGCTCAGTGGTTTGACGTCAGCAGCACTGCGGTTGCTGGTGCCCAAGGTGCTCATACAGAACCATTTCCAGCCTATTCATATTGTTTCCTCACCATATGTTTGTACTAAAAATAGTTGCAATGTGAAGGGATAATCCTGTCAGACCCTGAGCGTCTCCATCCTCTGTGTCTGCTGCAGGAGACCTGGCCAGTGCCACCTCCTGCCTCCCAGGCGGCAGCACATGGGGCACTACATCTTTGGGGCAAAATAGCCGGCAACAGGTTAAACAAACTACACTTCATGTGAGTGTGCCTAGGCATAAGCATTTGAATAAAAATATTGTTAAAACATGCTTAAGACGCAGCCATTTTAACCACCAGCCAGCCATGTGCCCCTGTGGCCAAGAAGGCCAATAGTCTCCTGGGGTGCATAAGGAAGAGTATGGGCAGCAGGGTGAGGGAGGTTCTTCTCCTCCTCTTCTGTGCCCTAGTGAGGCCACATCTGGAGTCCTGGGGCCAGTTCTGGTCTCCCCATTCAAGAGAGACAGGGAACTACTGGAGAGAATCCAGTGAAGGCTGTGAAGATGTTACTGCTGCGGATGCTTTGTTGGGGCCAGAGTGGAGCCCATCGGGGGGGCTGCGGTGGCAGGGCTGGGCTGGCCAGGGCTGGGTGGGTGCCTGGCGGGGGCACTGCCCTCCAGCCTTGCCAGCACCCGCCGGCTGAGATGGTGTGGAAGCGGCTGCAATGCTCTAGTGGGGGACATCATTTAACACCTTCCAGCTTGCTGTGATAATCTTTAACTGGGGGCAGCTGGGACAAGCGTTTACCTCTTCATTTTCTTAGATATAAATGCTATCTCGCTGCAGTTTCATTTTACAATATGCTAATACGCTATCCAGGAAACTCTTGCTACATGCTAATTTATCCAGTAGGCAAATTCCTTTTGGCTAATAAAAGTGCTTGCACAGGAAGCTCAAAACCCAGCAGCGATTAATTATTGACAGAGCATGTGAATTAGAGATAAAAGAAAAGTCATTCTTTCTTACACACAAGATAGTAAATAAATTTAATTATTGTACTAGAAGCAAGGGATCTTATTCTGTATTAAGTTTTATTAGCTGAGACATTTAAAAGCATGTCATCATAACAAAAAGGTCTTGTGTAATCCTAACTGCACCACTCCGGTACAAGGCTCTGAAGTGAATAGGCTTAATTGAGCAAATGGAAGCAGATGGCTTGTTGAACAGACAGGTATTGTACAGGTTTATTGGCAATTAACTTTAGTCTACATATGCCTATAGCGAATTGACTGTATAATGTGTTACCGAGGCTGATTTAGCACTTGAGGTGCCCACTATGTCCAGAGGCCGAGAAGAAACAAAGCCAGAATGCTTTGGTCCCCGGGGCCTGTCGGTGTGGCAACATCCCTCTTCCTGGATGTCCCACCAACAGCTGCTGGAGGCAGGAGGGACACCTAGGTGTCTGCCCGTGCCTGGCCCCTTGCTAACCACCCTTCCTCTGCTTCTGCACAGGAACGTGATGCCTAAGACACTGGAGGGCCAGATCACCATGGAGAAGACCCCCAGCTACTTTGTGACCAATGAGGCCCCCAGGCGCATTCACTCCATGGCCAAGGACACCAAGCTAATCGTGGTGGTGAGGAATCCGGTCACCCGGGCCATCTCAGACTACACACAGACCCTCTCCAAGAAGCCGGAGATCCCTACCTTTGAGGTGCTGGCCTTCAAGAACCGGACCCTGGGGCTGATCGATGCCTCCTGGAGTGCGATCCGCATTGGGATCTATGCCCTGCACTTGGAGAACTGGCTCCAGTACTTCCCCCTCTCCCAAATCCTTTTTGTCAGTGGTGAGAGGCTCATCACTGACCCGGCCGGGGAAATGGCCAAAGTCCAGGACTTTTTAGGTCTCAAGAGGATTGTCACAGAGAAACATTTTTATTTTAATAAAACCAAGGGGTTCCCCTGTCTAAAGAAGCCAGAGGACAGCAGTGCTCCCCGGTGCTTGGGCAAGTCCAAGGGTCGAACTCACCCCAAAATAGACCCAGATGTCATCCACAGACTGCGGAAGTTTTACAAACCCTTCAATGTCATGTTTTACCAAATGACGGGCCAAGATTTCCAGTGGGAGCAGGAAGAAAGTGATAAGTAGAACCATGAAATCAGGAAAAAGCTCTTTTCTTTTGAGATGCGAATCATCATTAGAGACCCAAAACTCAGTTGGGGCCAGAGGCTCAGCCTTGTGAGCGCAAGACTCTTGCGCTGTCAGGGGTGCAGCCCGAGCCGGCCCGCGATTCCAGCTCTGGAGCCTTAGTGTCCCGTCACCTCAGGTTGCACTTGGGCTCTGCCCCCATGATGCTGAGGGGTCAGGGGGCGGGTGGGAGGAGGAGGCGGCAGAGGGAGCGGGGCTCTCGGGGTGAAGGGATGCTGACATTTGGCTGCTCGCGTCCCCCTCACAGCCAGGCAGGTAGGACCAGCACCTCCTGCCATGGCCAGCTGAGCTCACGAAACCCAGCAGCACTGGGACGAACCGATAGTTGTGGTTCCTCCTGCCCCAGCGTTTAGTTTTGCCCAAACAGCAGCATCAAATCTGGTAAATTCAGGACATGTGCATTCACTTGCACGCTGGTATTCATGTGTGGAAGGAATAAAGCCAGTTATGCTGCAAAGGAGCTATGTACAGAAACTTCATTTGCACCAGACATTTAATTACTTGTTGCACTAAAACTAGTATTTACCAAGTGCCACAAAACTCCTGGGCCCAGTCCTCCTCTGACTGAGGGGTGTCTCTCCACCGTTGGAAGAGTCATCCCAGCTTTGCTGGGATGCTCACTGAGATCAGAATGGGGGCCTCCCCCAGGCTCCCCTCCACTCCTCCTGGGCAGGGCTGACGGCCAGGACCCCAGCACTGCTCTTCATTTGCACCTTGAGAAGGAGATCTCTGCTGCTTGCTGGTGGCAACCAGCTTTGCAAACTGGGGAAGCAGCAAATGGGGAAGCAGCCTGCATCATTACTTCAGCATTACAAAAATGCAGTTAAATTCCCAGGGTGAGCACTGCTCTGCACAAAAAATGTGTGCTTTTTGTGGAAATGACCAACTCAGCCAGATTTAAGAATCCTGTTATAAACTGTAGAATAACCCCCTATCCCAACCGGATCCTCCAGCAGTGCGATGAGCTGCACCCTGGAGCCAGTGGAGAGCAGGCCAGCAGCGCTTTGGCAGAGCTGCACCATTCCCATCGCCGTTACAGAGAGAAAACCAGTAAGAGAGGGAACAGAAGTAAAAACTCAGAGCTGCTGTTGCTGAGATGTCCCCTTCACAGGGGTGACTTCTAAGGGCACCCAAACATTGTTGGCTGCTCTCTTTGTTTCAGCACGTGGTAAGGATGGCACCCAGCTGGAGCGTAGCTGTGTGCAAGTCCCCCGACCCCTTTCAGGTGGCAGGTCTCTGGCTGTTGCGAAGAGCAGGGATGTGGTGTGAGATCACTGCAGGAGGACCAAGACTCAGTTTTGGTGAAGGTGGCAAGAGATCCCTACTGATCCAGCTAATGGACTGAAATCACTGTGACATCGGGTAACGAGCTGAGCCTGCTTTGGGTTTCGTGGGCTGTTGTGTGGTTCATTGTGCCGAGGAGTGGTGCCGGTGCCTTGGATTGGGTGAAAAAAAGATCTGAAGCCATTTGGAATATTTACACTGTGGGCCATGCTGGAGGGACACCCCAAGGTCCCTGCTGAAGTCGTGTTAGTTCCTATTAGCCTGATCAGCTCCTGACGTAACACAGTCTTTCAGAGGCTCACAAATCCCCACTTTGTCACATGAAAATTGGAAGGATATATACAGAATAATTTTACAGTGTTTCACCCGTTACTAAGATGTCTGATTGGCTCCTAAGTGAAAGCTGTTGTTACACAGTTTGGTGCAAGCTGCTCGATGGATTCAGCTGGAGGACAAGAGGCTCATGGAGGCCCAGCATCCAGGCCCCCTCACTGCAGAGAGCTCCAGAAGCTCTTGCCTGTCCCCAGCGTGCTGCAGCCCTGATGCTGCAGTGGGCTGGCCCTGATGGCTCTGAGCCTGGTGATAAAGGTGGCAGGATGATGGTGGTCCTGGCTTCTGCCAGAGGAGCTTGGCTCCAGGGTACGCTGTCCCGGCAGGTTGGCAGCTGGTGTAGCCGTCACCATGGCACTGTGGCCCAAGCTTGGACTCTCAGCCCCTATACACAGCTTAACCAGAAGTTTTTCTCTGGGAAAGGTATCCCTGCACTGGGAAGAGCCCTGAGAGGTCCCTCCCCACCCATCAGGTCTCCCCAGCCTTGGTCTGGTCTGACCACTGCCCCGTGTGTCCCTGGGCAGCTCAGGTCAGCTTCTCCCAGGAAGAGCCCCTGGTGCCCAGCTGCGATCTAGCCACTGTCACTCTTCTCATCATACCAGTCACTGGAGGGGCAGGAGATCCAGAGCCATGGGTTTGTCTGAGCGCTGCAGTCCAAGGAAGCACCCAGTTAGGGAAGCCATGGTGTGCGGCTGGGCTGGGCAGGAGCGTCTGTCCTGCACTGGGACCAGGCACAGTCGTGCCTGGGGCTCAGTCCTGCAGTTGGAACAAGGCTCTGGGGCAGGGATTCTGGCAGAGGGATCCCAGTGGAGGGATCCTGGAGGGTCCCACAGCAGGGCCCCAGCCCCCAGGAGGGGCCACCCCACCCCACGGATTACAGGGATGGGTGATGCTGAGCCTGCCCGTGCTGCACCCGCTGCCCCGCACTCTCACTCCTGCTCTCCCTGCCATATCTTCAGAGGTTTATTTTTTTACATCAGCTGCGTCTCCAGCTTGGGAGGAGCCACTGAGCACCCAGCAGGAGAGGAGGCCCTGCCCCACGGACACTGACCACCCCAGCACAATGGGACGGGACCCCCTGGATCCCACCATGGTGCCCCCGGCCCCTTCACAGTGCTGGCAGGGAGCAGGACACGGCAGCCACGCTGGGGGCATGGGCAGGGGACTCTGTTCTGATCTCTTTTTTTCTGAACTGCACCCATCCCTGCTATGCTAATGCAGGGGCTTGACAGGGGAATTGTTTTCTATCCGGCCAGAAAGTGGCCTGCCAAATAAGAGAGAGTCAGGTTAATAACACTTTTTTTTTAAACTATTCAAATGTCAGCATTAGAATACACAGGAAATTGAATTTTGTATTTGATTTCAATTAGCAAAGCATAAATTATATTTAATTTTATACACAGACCGGGTGATTCATTGTTCTGGAAAAGCTGGTATTTTATGGTTCAGAGACTGAAAATGGAGAGTTAGTCTTTTCTGAAACCAAACTGCTGTGCTGTCGCCTCCTCCCAAGTGCGTCTCTGTCTGTCGGTGTCACTCTGTACCTGAACAGTATGAAAATCCTGAACCAAACACTTGAACCCACAGCACTAAACAATAAAATGTTGTAGCAGCTGCATTTCTCTGCTCCATTTCTCCCAGCCCCCGCCAGCAGCACCAACACCCCATGAGCAGCTGACCCGTGGCGGGTGCTGGCGGTGACCCACTGCCAGCCAGTCCGGCCGCCCCGTGGGACACTGCCCCTCTGGTGCCAGGGGAAGGCACATGCCACCACTGGTACCGGGACCAGGACTGGCACCAGGACTACCTGGGCCAGTGCCCAGCCTGCAGGTTCCCAGACGTGGGGGGATCCCAGACCACTGGGCAGTGTCCCCAAAGATGCCCTGCATGGGATCAGGTCAGGGACCCATGGAGAGGTCAACCCCCTGCTTTCCTCTGCAGGAAGAGACCAGCCCCACAGACCCAGGGCTGCCCCAGCTGGGGACAGCAGGCTTGTCCCTGAGGTAAGGGACAGCAGGCTTGTCCCTGTGGTAGGGTACAGCAGGATTGTCCCTGCGGTGGGGGACAGCTTTTCTCCCTGGTCTCACAGCTTGGGGTGCACCTCCCAAGGTCACAAAGAACAAATCCCTGAGCCATGCCTGGGAAGTTTCACTTGCTGCTGATTAAGGATAAATCAGTGGATAATAAAAGGAGCGAGAGGGCTGGCTGCCAGGCAAAGAAACTAGGGGGAAATTTTTTTGTCTTATTTTGTGTGCACAATTTCCTGCTAGTTTGAAAACAGCTATTTCACAGCACAGCCCTATTGTGTCATCTGATAAAAACCATTGAAAAACTTTTATCAACAAAATTAGGAAGTAGTGAACTATAAAATTGCTAATTATTTTCTAGTAAATTTACTTTTAAATAACTTTAGACACCAATTACAGGCACCATTAAGCACCATTAACACTGGGTATATTTACCAAACAAGGATGGAATACTTATTATTCAAATCAAGATCATTTTGGTGTAGATTTTGCTGTTCGGAAAGCCGCCCCCTCTTACCAGATGTCTAAAAAGTCATCAGAAGATCAATTACACCTCAAACATGGTCAGATTCCTAATATTTGAATGGTGAGATGCTAACATTCAGCCCCTGAAACGAACCCCTGTGTGAGCAGGGATCCCGAGGAGCTGCCCCGGAAGTGCCTGCACTTCAGCATGGGGCCGGGGCCGATGTGCTCCTCTCTCATGAGCCCTGAGGAAGCGAGTCCCATATTTAGCTGCTCCAACCATGCCGTGCAGAGTCTCCTTTCCCTGCTCCATGCAGGGCATCACCAAGCTCCACAGACCACTTTATGCCAGGCCAGTGAGTATCACTCCTCCGAGCAACACGCTGCTGTTTTGTCTCACTAGCCGAGCGCTTTTTGCCACCTCCAGGGATTTGCTCCTCGGAAGACCTGCTCGGCTCTACAAAGCATTCACCTGCTCCCTCCGCCTCGGGGAACGCGAACGCCCGGTGCCGGCATCGCCCCGGCCCCGGTGCCGGCGCTGGGCTGAACGGCGACGCGCGCCTCATAATTGGATGTTGCCAGGCGGCTGTCAGAAAGCTGGCTGCAAAGCTGTTACCTGCTCCCACTTTCCTGCTGTTATCTTTGACATCCTCATTATTTATTAACTGCCCTGTACCCAACAGTCTGCCACTGATGCGGAGATGCTCTTATTATGCAGGTTCAATATTCCGCCTGCCTTCCAAGGTCACATCCTCCAGGATGTCTTGCAAACCAGATTGAAGAGGTACCAGCAAAGATGCAACATGCTCTGTATATGCTGATGCCAGGTCTCAAACAAGGCCCCTTGAATAAGGATGACATACTAGATGGTGATATAAGACCCTGTTGCTTGCTGCTTTTCCCCAGCCTCTGTGTAGTGCTGAGCTTTCTGCATCTACGTTGCAAACACAGGAAACCAGCACATCAGGCAGGAGCTCCAGCCATCAGCTTTCACATACTGGAGCAAAGAGTCTTTCTCTGACACCCAAGCCTGGGAGGAGAGCAACATAGGGATTCTTCAGCTGGCCAGGCTGCCAACCCACGATGACCTGTTACGGCTTTGTCAGCACAAATACACTCCTGTTTCTGCCCCCCCCCTGCCCTGTGCCACTGCCTCCTTGGCACGGTGCGATGGCTTTTGTGCCCTACACCAACAGGCTGAGACATCACCCTTGTTCCAGGCAGAAGCAGCAAAACAAATTGATGGTCTCACTTCCCCAGCTTTCATGGTGCCTTTTGCTCAGGGTTTATGCAGTCTGCCTGACCTCAGAAACTGTCCCTCTGTGAGTCACTCTCTGGAACAAAAAAATCTGATTAGAAAATTCTTGATGGCTTTTAAGAAGCTATCCTGACTTTGGGTAAAAAACCTTGACATCACAAGAAATAAATTGAGGGTCTCTTCACTATTACTCTATACGCCCAACAGGGATGTTCTGGGAAATTTTTGGTATAACAGAGTGTCTAATAGCCCAATAGATATGAGCACTTGCCTATATGCACCCCATGCAAGGATAGGGGCTGCCAGACCAGAAGGTTTCTCCATGGGAGGTTTTACCTACAGATTAACAGGAATTTCTGTTCTAACCTCATCATGCTTTAGTGTGGCAGAGGAGAAAGACTTTGGGGCTTTGCAGAATAATGCAGAGATATCCCCGTGTTGCCAGGACCCGGCCCCATGGCTGCACCGGCTGGGGAAGGATGTGTCTCACTTTGCCCCAGGGTGGGCTGCCCCCCCCCCCCCCTGTGTCCGGGGTGGACATGCACCGTCTGCCCAGCCTCCGAGGAAACCAGAACTGAGAGGAACTGGGATTGTTTCAACAACACATTTTGTGACTAAAGTCATTATGTGCAGAGAAATGTACGGGTGGCTGAAGGACAGAATTAATATAGTAAGTAATCCTCTCCCTTTAGCAATATCTTTCTGCATGAAATAATGATTTAATGTCTAACTTTTTCTAGCATACACATTTCCTCATAACAAACACTTATATGATATGCAGCTATTTATGTTTCAAGGCAAAAAGCATGGAGTGTAATGGACTCTCCTCTGACTACCTGTCCGTGAAGAAATTTCACTGTATCATGGGAAACGAGGAAAAACATTTTATTTGGAGACAATTTCTTTCTATTTAAGCCATCCTTATCTTACTCCCTTGCTCTATGTGAAAGGAATACCTACATGACTCTGAGTTGCCTCTCCTGCACATAGGGTGTCTGCTCTCCAGATGCCCTGCCCAGCTGGGAGCCTCTTGATGCTCCTGAGCACCTCTCCCCACTGGCAAATGGCCCCACATGGAGGGAGGGGGGCTGTTCAGGAAATCTGGTGGGTTTCCTGGTGCCTCCAAAGTAGGTGGCATGTGGCATCAACTCCAGGATACTTCTGTATTGAGGTAGTGCGCTCATTCGGACCACACAGCTCTCAGGAAGGGTAGTTAGTCCCCTAACCTTAATTAATGTCAGGCACTATAACCTGAGCTTGGGCCTGGGCCACAGCTCCGGGGTGGTCCCTGTCACAGAGGTGCTGGCACCATGGCGGTGGAGCACATCATGGCCCTGGTCTGCCCCAGGCAGGAAGGTCTCCACTCTGCTACTCCCTTTTCCTTCCACGAGGCTAATACCCAGAGCAGCAGAGGACAGAGATCTGTCCTGTACAGAGACTTGCTGCCAGGGTGTTGCTCTCCATACTGTCCAAGGCAGATCCCACAAACATCAACACCTCGCAGAAGGAATCGGCGTTTCCCTGGTAGTGACACGCCACTTGAAAGCACTGATCCAGCTAACACGAAAGATGTCCGTGTAATGAAGGCAAACGACACATCTGGCAATTTTCCACCCAACTGACAGAGATAAACAGTTATAAATACACCCATTAATGGTGTAAGCATCCTTCAAAGCTTGTCTTGAGAGTCTGTGGGGCCAGCAGGCAGCGAGCGGGCCGGGTGCCGGAGCAGCAGATACCACAGAGCGGCCAGGCCTGCAGCCCCTGCAGCAGGGACAGAACAGAGCAGTGGCAGAGGGAGATGTTTCCCAGGAGGAGACAAGCGGTTAGGGAGCTATAAGTGCACCAGGTGGTGCTGCCAGGGCAGCTCCCATCTCTATGCTGGCTGCCAGCCAAGCCGTGGTCCTCTGGCTGCCCGGTCACCACCGGCCTTCTCTGGGGACAGACATCCTTCCCTCTCCCCGGGGATGGACATCCTTCCCCCTCCCCAGGGAATGGACATCCTTCCCCCTCCCTGAGGATGAACATCCTTCCCCTCCCCAGGGATGGACATCCTTCCCCCTCCCTGGGGATGAACATCCTTCCCCCCTCCCCAGGGACCCTGTGCAACACCCAGCCTTGCCAAGCAGCTGGACCCATCTGGGGTTCAGCCCTAGTTTAACAAGGGAACGCTAATGGGTGATTTTTTTGCCCTTATCTTGGGAAGCTACCTGCAGAATAAGTTGCAGATAATGAAAGGAGTGAGGAATACGCAGGTCACTGAGGGTGACCGTGCTCCCCTCTTGAAGGATTTCATCTGAGCAGAATAAGCGTCTGAGAGCAAGTTCTCTGACAAATTCAGCTTTTTTTCAGGGAATCTTTCCATTCACACGACAATTCCCTGCACATCAGTCCCTCTGAGTAATATTTTTAAGGTTTTTCACTGTGTCTGTGACCTGTGGCTTCTGGTTTCACTGTCCAGAGCGCAGCCATGTTTCCTTCTTTGGGGCTCTCCTGCTAGTGGCTGTGATGCTGGTGGCTGTGATGCCGGTGGCCGTGATGCCAGTGGCCTCGGCTCTGCTGGAGATGGGCTGCACACAGTGGTAACCATTCTGATAGGCAGGGGCTGGTGTGGGCACTCTCACCCGCTCCGCTCCTGCTGGGCCCTGACCCCAGTGCCTGCCGAGGCTGCTGAGGGCATGGTCTCCCCGGGTCCCTGCTGGGAGCAGGCCATGCGCAGCCCCTCGATCTTCAGAGGCTGAAAGCAGAGGGGTCTGGGGCCCTGGGTGGGGCCAGGCAGAGGGACAGGATAGCCCCGACCTGACCCCCTGCACAGGTGAGAGCCGGTGTATGGCCATGAGACAAAGCAGCCGCTGCCTTCTGAACCCAGAAGAGATGGCATCATTTCCCGCCTTGCTGACGAAGGGAGAGGAGTGTGTCCATGGCCATGCAGCATGTCCCGGTCATGCTATGGGAGACGGAGGAAGGATTCACTGCTGCAGCTGCAGAGCTTCTGCGTCCCACATGGGTGGGTGGGTTCCCTGCCCATGCCATGTCCTGGGTAGCAGCACCCGTGTCCCCAGCGTCCCTCACAGCCAGGCAGGTCTGGCACTAGGTGGCACCCCGATACGTCCTTCTCAGAGGAGGAGCAGGGCACCCAGCCTCCAGCACAGAGCAGGGAGGGAAAGAGGGGATCAGCACCTTCCCTGTGCTCAGCCCCCAACCCAGGGCTGACCCAGACCCCATCCCAGGGCAGCCCATCCCAAAGGGGCTCTGCTTCGGCCAGCCCGGGCTGGCATCCTCAGCAGTGGAGCGGGGCTGCTGTGGAGACCTTTCCAGCCAGACCTGGTACAGACAGGCCCTGTGCGAGGGCAGGTGCAAAAGCTGAGAAAGCACCAGAGGCTTTCCCTGGCTCAGCACACTGGGAGCCAGGGGTAAGACCTGGGACAGAAATTGCTCCGTGGTCGAGCGCCGTGATGGCAGATGGAGAACTACTCCCTTTCCTCAGTGTTCCCAGTTTACCTGGGAAAAATGGTCTCATCACAGTTAATTCCTGCTAATTGAATCTACTTTCTCAACAGTATGAGTGTCTGCTTCACACTGTCCCATGGCTTCAAAAGTACTGGGAGTAACTGAGCTAAAAGATAAGCCACTCTCAGCAGATGATCTCCTTGAAGGAGGTCAAGTAATTTACAGTGGTTTGCCCAAGCACCAATGATTTTGGCTGCCCTTTGTGGGCTGACCTGTTTGTCTAGCAAAGGTTTACTATCTAGCAAAGGTTTACAGCACAGAATTTTGCTTTGTCTTAAAAGCCTATTGCATCTCCTGAGCCAACTGCAGCAATTTCTTAATCCTAAACGCTGGCACCACCACAGCCCCTGCCTAGCATGATACCGGTCTGCAAAGACAGTTCATTAGTGACTGTGCAAAAAGGCTCTCTCTATGCAGGCTGCAATTTGGCCACTCTCCAGTTCACACAATCTGTTAGAGTTCACAGAAGAGGAGGTCCTGCTGAGAGGGTCTTGGTGGTTTCTGGAGAGCTCCTGCTCCTGAGTGGAGTGCATACACAACAGCAAACACTCGGCTCATCCATTTGGTTGGGGGCCATCTCTACAGGGTAAGATAGAAAAATAGTTTAAATAACATTTTCTTCTAGCAAGATTTAATAATAAAATCGCAAGTCTGTTGTTTTCCTTCCAGGTACAACAACTTATGTGGCAAAGTAGATTTGTTAGATTTACAATGTAAGAATTACTCTCAGAACAAGAAAAAAAAACAACAAAACCCAAGCCTGTGCTTCCAAAGACATACATTAGAAATGCTCTAATGCCCTGAAAACTGTGAGTTTTATCCCTGTTCTATTAGGGAAAATGTCTTTTCATGCAGCTCAGAGAGGGAATGGCATATGCCACTGGCTTGTCCATCTGTCTTGCTCTGTTTGCAGCAGCAGTGCTCTCAGAGTCAGAGTCAGCCTTCGGTCCTGTCAAAAACTGCAGCATCCACTTCATTATTTTAAACAGAGAAAACAAGAACTACACAGCAGTATGATCTGGAGTCATGACCGTAACATGCACAGGTCAGGCATCCCCGAGGGTGCTGGGTACAAACCAGCGCTGGAGAAGGAGGGATAGACTCAGTGTTGACTCAAACCCTGCAGCAGAGGAGACTCTTCTTCCCATGCTATGAACAAGCTGAACTGCACCTTCTTGGCAGGCACTGGCCATGCAGGTGCGGCCTTCCCATTAAAGCCCTTGCCCTGCAAGAACACAGGTGTTTTCAGGATGTTCCGGTGTGCCCCTGCACCTCGTGTGCTGCACAGCCAGTCTGGGGACACAGCTCCCCATCGCCCCTCGGTGCAGAGTCACACCATTGGCCTCAATCAGGTGGAGATCCCATTTTCAGGTGGGACAGGTTTGTTGCATTTTGAATCTATAAGCAAAGAGCCAGGCCAAATAGACTCTCAGCCCTGTGCTCATGCTGCAGGAGCATAGAGGGCTTCTGAAGCCTCCAGTGTGTGTACATGTGCAGAGGATCTCTTAGGAGCTGTGCCCTGCCTGCCAATGTTCCTCCTCTACCCAACAGCATCTTTCTTTCCTTAGCTCCTTCAGCTCCTGGCCTGACTGCAGCTGTCAAATCATTTCTGCTAAAGCCTTTTCTCCCCACTTTGGAAGCAGTCTCTTCCCAGCTGTGCCCAGGTGATAGCAAATGCTCCTGCTGCAGGGCTTCACTGTTTCGTGTCCTGGCCAGCACCCACAGCCCCGTCACTCATTTTGGTAGTGCTCTCGGGTGATCTTTGCAGCTTCCTTTGGATTCCCTTGGCAAGCGCTGTACGGTCTGCAGCTGGAGGGGTCAACCCATATCCCAGCAAAGAAGGAGCAGGAGAAGGAGCTGCAGGGCTGGAGGGCAGCGGAGAGAAGCAGTGCCCTGGGATGGTGCTCCCACTACTAACCACGACACACAACGTCATTGTCTCCTCTCTCACAGTACAGGCTGCTTTATCCCCAGGAAATCACAGAGCAGCTCAAATGGACCTGATTTGGGGCTGGGTTTCTGTTCTGATGTCAGTGTGCTCTGACCCTGGCACATTCTTTAAATGAAGCAGGTTGTGGACTTGCTTTTAGAGCTTCCTGGAGAAGGACAGCTCTGTCCCCCCAGCACGTCTGCTTCCCTGACAATACGGACAGAAGGGGGTAGTTCTTGCAGCCCATGGTGCCTGGCCATGCTGGTTTCTGGGCAATTCACACTACGGGTTTCTTATGGGATACAAATAAAATGCTGTTCAGCATCAGCAGACACACATCTGCTGCTGGAGCCTTTCTGGTGCTACTGAGGAATCCTGCTCTCTCTGTGGGCACAGCTGCTTGGGTTTAGCCCACACAGCACCTGCAGCTTCTCTGGTATTCACCTTCTTGTTAAGTGCTTAATAAGTTTGTGTAACTTTTTTGTTAAGCAGCATGGAAATGTTTTCCAGGGGAAGCTAATTCCAGCACATCCTCCTTGTGTAGGTTTGATGTTATGGAACAGTGAGTCTGTTGAATTAATTAGCATACAGCACTTCACTTACTCAGCTAATCTGCATATTTCGCTGAGGATGAGGGAATCTCCAGGTGCCGGTTGATGCTGGCACGGTTGCAGCTCCAGCCCTGAGGCAGGTGGGCACACACAGGCATGGCAGTGCTGCTGGCTGCCCATGCTGGGGGCTTGCAGTGACATGGGGCTGCCTGGCTGGTCTTCTCCAGCCACATCTCAGTAAGTGGGACCTGCATGAGGGAGCACCACCTTCTGCCGGGATTTGTGTTCATTCCTTCCCCACCCTGTGCCAAGAGCAGGTGCTGCCCTGGCAGGCAGGCGATGCCGGGCTATGCCAGCCCGTGCCACCCAGCCCCCATGGAGGGGACAAGCAGAGCTGCCCTGTAGCTCCCTCCTAGGCTGTGCTCATGGACAGACACACACACACATCTGGGATCTGGGCATTTCTTCATCTTGGCACAAAATTCTTCCAGAGATGATTATTTGAAAGATGAGTCACCAAATACAATAGCAAAGACACATCCTTGACTTACTGGCAGAGAAGAGAGATGTGACCAGCATTAAGTCTCTGTGAGATGTCTCCATCACACAGTGTCTGGCGTTTATTCTAAACAGCTTTCAGTCATGAGCTGAATTGTTTTTTCACATCAGAAATCCAGCTACTTTTCTGTAAGAAATGTTCCTTAATGAAAGGAAAGATGGACCGTGCGCAGGGATGTAAAAATCATTATCACGCGGCTGCGTGCTCTGTGCAGCGGCTGACTTGTGCCGACACACCCACGTCAGCATCTCTGCATTGAGGGTGTGCCGAAATGGAGCGTGGATCCCAGCTACCTTTGGGGAGCAGGAGGGTTGCTTCTTATGTTTCTTGAATTCTCTCTCTCGTACTGCCTGTTTCTCCTCATGCCTTCACAGACGTGTGTGGACGTGGGCCCTGTGCCCCCTCCATGGGGACTGTCACCCGTGGCCATGGCTGAGCTGCGCTGAGGTTTGCGGGACGGGTTGATCTGAGCAAGGATGGTCTGAGTGGAAAAACCTCCCTGGCTGGAACGGCTGAAGGGAAGGGGAGCTGGGATGGCAGAGCTGGTGGAGGACATGGAGAGAGGCCTGCGTGCTACCCCCTCCAGGAATGGGCAGCTGATGATGCCCCTGAGGGCCAGGGAGGCCCCCGTAGAGAGGGCAAGTTGCTGGAGCAGCCAGCCTTGCCGAGAGCCAACTGGTCTGGCATGTCCTTAAACCCTGACATTCCCCCTGCACCTTGTGCTCCGGTAGCCTATTCCAATTCAACAGTGTGTTCTGACCTTGATGATGTTGGTTTAACTAGGATATGAAATGCAAATATAGCCTAAGCTCAACAATTCTGGCACCTGGCAGAGAGATTGAAGGGTGGAACGCTTCCCAGAAGGGTCAGCAAGAGCAGGAAAAATTATATAGAGCAAATAAACAGAATAAAAGGCTTCTCTATTATCCTGGTGCACAGGGCTGCAGCTCCAGGGGACTGCAGGAGATTGTGCTGCTCTCAGGCTTATCCTCAGGGACAAGCTGCTGATCAGGAAACAGAGAAAGGCCTAAGGGCAAGGAGACAAGTTGTTTTTAAATAACTACAAGCCAGGAGGGAGTCACCCCCATTCTGCCCCGTGGTTGATTCTGCATCATCCATCACCCCACCCCACCCCCAGGCCAGTCACCTCAGTGACTTTGCTGGGATCTGGGGCCAGCCCTTAGGAGAGGGTTTAATGTGCTAGCAGGGGAAGGGGAATTGTCTCCTCACCCATAGCCAAGCAGATACCCCGCAGGCGAGGGCAGCCTTCAATTGAGCAACCTCCCCAGGCTTTGGAGAAGCTGCTGTCACCAGCTTTGCAGGAAGCTGAATATATACAAGCTACTGGTGCCAGCTTTGGATGCCACAAGACACTCAAAAACTTTAAATTTAACAGGTATAATTGCCCATTTTCAAATCAAGGTGGGATTTTCATGTTGTCAGTAATTTTTAGCAAACCCATCCAGAATGCTAATCCTGGCTCTGCATCTCCCAAGCAGAGCAGCTCACTCACCGTCTGGGAGGGTCAGAGCCCTGCTTGTTTTGGCTTCGCAGGGACAGAGGGAACCTCGGGCTGCCAGCTCCAGGATGGATCAGAGACACTGGACCATGTGTGCGGCTTCACCCTGGGACGGACAATGCTTGTGAAGGGTGGTGCCAGTCAGGGTGAGGGTGTCTCCCTTCTCCGTACACCATTAAGGAGCTGATATCCTTGTCTGCACAAGAAGCAATGTGTAGATCAGATTCAGCTCAGGCTCAGACAAGCTTCTCACCTCAGGGGAATGCGGAGATTTCTCCAAGGGCTGCTGTGTCCAAATCACTACAGAAGGATCTCACCGCCTGCTCTGCTGCATGCCACACTCCTGCGTGCAGAGCTGGAAGATACTGCAAAAAGCCCTGCAGCCCTTGCAGCAACCCAGAGCGTGCACAGTTACGATGCTGGGATGGATCCTGCACAAGGTGACAGGAGAGGCTGAGCAAAGGCTGTATACGTGCAAGGAGCAGATGCACGCCTGCAGCCAGGGCTGAAGGTGACCACAGCCTTCGCACCCCCAGCATCCCACCAGGGAAGATCTGCGAGCAGATGGTCAAGGGATGCAGAGACCCAGCCCCTCGCACCCAATACTGTCACTCCCTGTAGGAAAAGCGCAGAAGGAGGCACATTTGGTTGGACAAGATGGAGCTGATAGGAGCTCCAGGAGAAGGGCATGCCAAGGGTACCACAGGGCAGAGCCGGAGACCTGGAGGGATGCTGGGCAGAGATGCAGCCATGGGCTGGTGGTCCTGGATGCCACGGGCAGCCCTGCGATGCACCAGCCAGGGGGAGCCCAGCCATGGCCAGAGGTTCGAGCTGAGAGGAGCACCCTCATATAGGCATCTGCAGTGGCATCAGAGCTTTATTAAAAATTTAAAACACAAATTACAACTTTCACCGGGAAAGAATCGCTTTCCTACCAATTACAGTTAATAGGGTAAAATTAATGTACCAATTAATATGGCTGCTTCTAAAACTCAGTCTAATATGTTAAATACTGATCCTGCCTCTGTAAATGCAGCAAAATAAAGTGATGATCAGGATGGGAGCTAATAAAGTTTTGCTTCTCTGTACTTAAACTATTTGGCATCACTGACTTAAGGCACAGGAAAAAGGAGATTATTTAACATTTTAAGGTTTGTAAGAACCATAAATCATTTCATACATGCCATATTTGTTGAAAAGGATAGAATACATTCAATTTTACAGTATATTAAACTTCATCTAATTTGAACGTAAGAACAGACCAGCAAAATAAATGACCAATTTCTGAAGCAGAAATTACCATTTGGCTGCTGCCATTATGAAGCTGCTGGTATTTTATCATGTTCTTAACATAATATTGCTTGTCTATTGATGCATAGTTATAGTGCTAGTCCAAATTGGAAGGCGGTGAAAGAGGACAGTGCAGAGTTTTTTTTTAATAGGCATCATTTGTCAGATGTTATTTCAGAGGTCTTTGCACTGATGATAATATGCAGATTAAAGCAGAAGTAAATAGGAAAAGAAAAAAAAAAAAGGAGAGGGAGAAAGGAAGGCAGAAAGGGAATGAGAATTTCAGCACATTCTGGCTGCAGCAACCAGGCAGGTGGACCGGGCCCCAGTGGGTACAGATAACAGTAATTAATCTGGGTTGAAGGGTTTCTTCTAAAACCCCACAGTGTCTGACAAAAGGAGGCATCCTCCCCTGAATCTCAATGCTGCTGGGGACAGGAGGGACAAGAGCAGCAGTGCTCAGTCCTGGGGCAGAGCCCAGGGATGGAGCACAGCCACGTCCCTCCTCCCTGCCCCACGCTCCCCCCTGCAGCAGCCACAAATCTGAGCACAAATAAAAATTATGTTTAGTTTGCAAAACAGGAGGAAGGTATCTCCATCCTCCAGAGTTCATTGTTCTGCTAGACTTGGTATTATAGTGGCAATATATTACAGAGAAGAAAAATCAGCTGGCTGCTTCGCCTCCAGAATGACAATGGAAAGCCACAAAACATGATGGAGGTGCAGCTGGCTGGAGGAGGGCCGAGCTCCTCTGTCCAGGCAGCGTTACCCCCTAGACAGGGCAGTGACCCAGCACAGGGCAGTGACCCAGCACAGGGCAGTCCTGAGGGCACGGAGGTTGGCCATGCCCACGGAAGCAGCTGGCACACCTCTGAGCCCAGCGATGCCCGGGCAGCATGGCTGCAGAGCTGAAAACACTTTCCTGTCAGGAAAAAAAACAAACAAAAATGGCAAGGTGCTTCATTTGTATTAAGGCTAATCATCCTGTCCCACAAAGCCCTGAATTTCACGTGGTGAAGGGTTTCTGCTGCTGGCAGGCTGCCAGGAGAGGGTGCACAGCGGGGCGAAAGGTGGGACACACATGGGGAGCAGCCCCCCCAGCCTGCACGGGCGCTCTGCACCGACGCAAAATAGGAACAACTCAGAGCCTGGGTCTGCTTAAACTAAATGAATTGCTCAGATATTAGAGCTGAAATTGTGCTCCATGACTGCAAATCTGTGCAAGAATATATTGTGCTATAACATAGATTTCAATTACTTTCCAACCTTCAGCGTGATGATGCGACAGTACGCTCCTCTGTCAGAGTTTGCCAGCATGCTCTTACTTTTATTTCTCCTGTTAAATGTGGTCTTTGTTGTGCTTCATTGATCTCTGAGCATATTCTGCTGTTTACAACTTTGATAATCTTTGTGTAATCTTCAGGGGTAATTGAATTCCAACAAACATAGCTGAATTTTAAACACCACACAGATTTAAGTACATTGAAAAGCCATGATATGAAAGTCAAACCTGGAGACAGGGAGAAACACTTGCCCTCAGCTCCTTTCCTGGAAACAGGGAGCTGAGCCAAGCCCAGAGCCAGGGGACATGAGGAGCAAATTAGGAGACATGGCTGGGGATGGGACAAAACGTATTCCAGAGTTTAAACCTGAGTAGTAAATATGTCATTTAACAATTTTGAATATACAAACCCAAAACACTTCTGTATTTGCACAAAGTCCTAGGGAATTCCACTGCGTCTCACTCTCTGCTAGGATGGGATGCAGTCAGCAGCTTTCAATCTTTGTTTAAATACCTAGGGAATTGCCCCGGTGCAGATAAATTATTGGTTTTATGGGCATATTTTGTAAATTAGACAAAGGGGAAAATGTTCTGGTTGGATTTTGATGTAAAAGTTTTTTTTGCAGAGCCCTAGGGGCACACGCACAGGGCTTTCATAATCACTATCATTATTTATTATTTGCAGCACCAGGAACGTGCCCAGCCCAGCCCAGGCATGGCTCCTGAGCAGGCACCGCACTCCCAGTGCCAACAGCCCACGGGCACCAACCAAACCTTCTCCTTGCCGAGATGCTGTTGCCGCATCCCCTCCGCCCTGAGCACGGGCAGCGCTGCTACCTCCCACCCCTGCTGACCCCCGAGCCACTGCAGTTAGTTACAGCCTCCCTTCAGGTGCTGGAAGAACAGATGTCTTGCTTGAGGCCATCAGATTTTTAATGCATCTCTCCTACAAACGTGAATTTCCTATACTAGCCTCGCTCAGGATGTAGGGGGACTGCTCGAGTACACTATAAATTAGTATGCTAGCAGAGCTTCTCCTGGAAGGGGTATAAGCTCAGCCAGACAAGAAGGAGCCTCCAGAAATCTCAGTGCTGGAAGGTAAAACTTGCTGGTCTCCTGCTATTTGTGCTGGAGCTGCGAGTGGCGGGTTTATTGAAGCGGCAGCACACAACGGCCTCCGCGCAGCAAAGATTTCCTGCCGAAGGGCCTGAAACACACGGAAGGGTCCCCACGCAATCGAAAGAAAAGGAATTACAGGTTGTCTGGCTAGAGAAAAGGGATATTGAATCTAATCTGAGCCGGTATAATTTGGAAATCCAATTGCACTTGTCCATCAGCAAAGGCAGCAACTGGCAAGGGGAGCCCGGAGGCTGCGGACGATGGGAGCCCAGTGCACCAGGGCAAGGGCTCAGCCCCACAGTCACACCAGGCAGAGGAGCCCCAGGGAGGTGAAAGCCTCTTAGTCCTGCTACAGCCCACAGCCCTCTTCCCATCAGGCTGTACGCAGACCGGTGCGGACATGGGAGCCAGGCGCAGGACAAGCGCTGCCGGGGCTGGACAGGGAGAAGCAGGCGTAGAGGGGAAAAGCAGCTCGGGGCGAACCCCCCGCCTTTGCTGGCTGCACCAGGAGATGCAGGGAGGGAAATTCAGGTGGTGCTCATCCCATCAGGTCTGCTGGGGTGCTGCAGCCATCCCCCATCCCCCAGAGACCACCAAGGCTTTCCCAGCACCTCCCTCCTTGGAGGTTTTCCAGGTGACACCAGACACTGATTACCATTGATTGAAATGTTCCTGCTAGGATTTTTAACTCAGGCTCAGATACCTCCTCATATTTCCCTTGCCCCAAGTCATTACATCGATATTCTACCAGAAGCCAGACAGAGTTTTTCAAGGTCCTTGATGGACTCCAGCGCTCCAACCAAGGCTGAGTCTTTCTCCGCATGGCTCCAGCTCAGCCCATTGCTGAAGGGCTCCTGCAAACCACTTACAGCCATTTCCTACCCCATTTCCCCCAAGCCAGGAGGCTTAGAGGGCTCATCAGTATTTCAGATGTGAAATGTAAGTGACTTTGCACCCAGACCTGGGTAAGAATGAAAAAGTCTGCCTTGCAAAGTGCATGACATGGGCTGTTCCCTGGGTTGCAAGATGGGAGGCTGCCCCATGCTTGGTGACCAGGGTCTCCCACCAAGAAAGGTGCCAGCTCATCAGCTCTGCCTCTCACTGTCTGCAGGGAGAATGGCAAGGACATCTGTGAAGGTGCATCGGGCTCAGGGAGCAGCCCCTGTCCTCAGCCCTGCAGCCAGACCCTGGTCCCTTTACAGGCAGAGAAAGTGAGACCCAAACGCTCAGGTGCATCTCCTGCAGGACTGGGAGACCCCAAAAGAGCTCCAGGGCTGTCCCTGTCCTGATGGGGAGGTGGGGAGCAGGCTCCAGAGGCTGCACTGTTTGGATGTCACCAGGTCCTCCCAGCAGCATGGTGCTGAGCATCCCACCAGCAGGAGAGCTGGAACAGAGCCTCTCACAGCCATTATCCCCCCCACATGTGCTTGATTTCCTGTATTAAAGAGCAGAATTATAATGAGACTTGACATTAAATTCCATAAAAAGTCAAGCTAATCAGTGACCAAACCTGTAATTGATTCTTTTGCTAGTTCAATACTTAATGCTACATGTTAAGCAATAGAATTTTACAATTTGCTAGCACTTCACTTACAGAGAATTAAGCAATAAAAATCCATTCTGAGCACAAACAGCAGGAAGGGAGCCACGTTCGCTAATAAGTGAACGAGCCAATAAAGTGGCTCAGCACCTGCATCAATATCTGTTTCTTCAAAATATCTATCCCACATGAAACCTCTTTAACACATGCAAGCACGGTTCGAAACCCCCCTGGGTGGGGATGCTGGAGCAGGAATGCCACAGATGGGGGCTGGAGAGCCTGCAGCCCACACCCCAGCGAGGGGGCACCTGCTCCCCCCACAGCCACAGCACCCAGCCCCCTGGGTTGCTCAGCCCAGCAGAGCAGCTTGCCCCATGAAGCTCCTGTGGACAGGGCCCTGGGTGCAGATGTGTGGGAGCAGGACCCACATCCAGGCACCAGTTCCCTGTACAGGGAGCAGAGCTCCCAGCAGCCATGGGTCCCAGCCACCCCTGCACAGGTGGCAGCACTGGAGGGGACACGATGCTTTAAAAAACCTCTGCTTTTTAGGAGGGTTAGTTGTTTCTAAGCTTCCTGCAACATTTGCTTTATTCTATTCAATGCAAAATTCAGAACAAGGAAACAGCTTCCACAGCCATTGCCCACCGACAGGTATCAGAACTCAGTTAAAAACTATGTTTTCTTTAAATGCAAAATTGCTAGCATTTTTCTTTGCCTACTGTTCTCAAAGGTGCTTTCCTCTGTTGATCTTTTGTTGTTTTCCAGCACAAGTCAAACCTTTGTCTCAGAGCAGCAAGATGCTTCTTATAAACGATTAACCCACAGCAGTAACAGGAAAGCCACTAGCAGCAGATCTCCTGCACCCCCAGGAGTGGAACACTGTCCATTCATTTCCCAGGTCATGTCCTGACTTCCAGAAAAAAAAAAAGCCCTTTTGTTCTATGACTTGCTGCTTCCAGGGCATTGGTACCAGCACACAGCAGCTCCACCATCCACTCTTTACAATGACAGCAGTTTATAGACCTTTTCTAAAAAGGCTTGTTTCTCCTGCAGCAGGAAGAGCGAACAGGGCTTTTCTCTGCTGGGTGGGATGCAGCAGCCAACACAGGAGATCCTATAGCAGAGGGGCTGTCCTCACCCATGGCACCACAGCCCCAGTTTGCTCCCAGTGGGAAACGACCCCTAACCCTTTCAGCTCTAGCAGGTGGTCAGGGGGTGCCAGGCAGGGACATCCCCCCCAGGAGCCACACTCCCCTCAGCTTCTGCCCCATCATCACCCTGTCACCGATCCTGCCCAGGGAAGGTGGGCAGCTGTGCAGGCGAGGTGTCCTCCGGCAGCTCCTGCCCCTGCAGCCCCCTCCCCTGGGTGGAGTGCCCAGTAGGCACCGGGCGCAGGGTGTGGTGGGTGCAGCACAATCCTCAACGGGTTTTACTTCTGGAATGGCCTCGGCTGGGCCCTGGGCAGCGAGGCAGGAGAGACACGCTTTGGAAATACAGTTATTATCATAAGCAGACGTGCCGCTCCCGGTCTCCGCGGGGGTCGGGCACCCTGCCGCGATGATTCAGGGAATCTGTCGAGGCACATTTTATGAATTCCACTGAAGCTGTGGAATCGCTGCATTAGGTGAATATCTCAATGGTTGTCAAGTCAGCCACGTGCTGCAAGAGCTGCTTTACATCGTCCAGACCAGAGAGAGCAGATGCTCATAAATAACAGTCATTTTCTCCACTGCTTTCAGCACTAACCCAGCACGGCCTGTGCATCTCACCCAGAGGTCACAGCAGCACATGCTGCAGACCCAGATCCATTTTCCTGGGCTGTTTTTGGGGGCACTTCTCAAAGGCTGCAGAGATGCTGCAAAGGTGCCTCCTGAGCCACAGCAGAAACACTGAGTGCCTGGACCCCTCCTGACACGGAGCCAAACCAGCCTGTGCATCACACATAAAGCTGCTCTTTGAGGAGCAAAGCGCTGAGCAAGGAGAGTCTGATTAGGACCGATCTGTCCTGGGCACGGGTGCGCAGCCCTGCGAAGTCTTCCCACAACAGCCCTAAGCCAGGCACGCCGTGCTGTAGGATTGAAGTGCTGAACCACAGCAAGGAAACAGATCTATAGCCCTAGAAAAACCTGCTGAATTAGAACTTTAAGCAGTACTAAATCTCAGTTTTAATAATGCAGATTAACACTGCTGAGAGATGTGACAGAGCAAATAAAATTTCACTGAGCCAGAGGAGAAAGTAGAGAAATTAAACCCTATTATGGGACAACAGAAAGAGGCTGAGGGAGCTGCTGCTGCTGCTGCACAGGACCCCAGGCAGGCAAGCAGGGTCCGGAGCTGTGGTGCAGCAGCCAGCAGAGCCCCAGGGAGCCGGCGTGGCTGCTGTCGGAGACTGCAGGCAGCACTGCTGGCTCCTGCAGATTATATCTTCAAAAGATACCTGGCTAATGATTTTGTGCCTGACAGCTTCAAGCGTTAGACAATTTGTACAGTACAAGAATGTGTCTGAACACTTGTCACTGAAGGCTTGGAAAGGACACTTTAAAAGGTCACTTGCTGTGACCATGCACCAGGCATGCCCTGCATCCATCACGGGCACATCCATCACACTCTGCAGCCACGTTATGTAAATAGCTGAAGTACTCAAGCGAGATGTGCTGCTGCCAGCACAGCGAGGATGTCTGGTCCCAGCACCCCACACACATCCCTTCACCACCTGCAGCCCTGGTCTGGCCATGCTCAAGAGACTGGAGAGGCAGAAAATGACAACTTTGGTTTAAGGGCTTCTGCTGTCTCCTGGGGAAGCAGAGGAAGCAACTGAAAATACAGGTGCCCACACAGATGGGAGGGAGGCAACAGCTGCCTGGGCAAAGCCAGGAGCTCTTGGAAGCAGAAAAAAGTTACAGGACAGCAGAACAAACTCTGACAGGGAAGGAAAAGGAGACAGATTTTTGGCAACAAAATAAATTCCAGCAACAGCAGATCCCATTTCTAGGGAAACAGCAAAGACACCAAGTGGTATGTACATTCTCCACTTATATTCAGCAGACACTTTTGTTCCACACTCAGAACCGTTGTGCCTGTTTGTCACACAGGTAAGTGCTCGCAATCAGTGACTAGCTGAGGACGTCACAATGACAGTGACTATAACAATTCTCAGTGTCCCATGCCTGAAAAACTCCTGTCTGTGAAACCTGGGAAGAGGCAGAAGGATAAAGTGTCTGGCCCATTGCTCGTTTCGGTCCAGGCTTGGGGCTGGGGGGGATTGCAGTGCTCGGGAAAGCTATAAGGGGACAAATGAGGAGCCTGGAATTTAGAAAAGCTGAAAGGAAGAGTTACCTGCAGTGGGCTACAGACTCCGCTGGGGAGGGACTGCAGCCTCCAGGGAAACAACAGGACAGCACACAGCGGGCCCACGAAGACAGAACAGGCGGGATAAGTCCAGCTGGCACTGAGCAATGGAAAACTGGCCTTGTCAAACAATCCCCACCTCCTCCTTCAATGAGATTACAAGTTGGGCTAATTAAGGCAATTACACTGATGTAACGGGCTTCTGTGAGGTGTTTGGCACCATATCACATGCCACTCCGAGTGAAATATTGCGCTCCACACCAGAGCCTGAGCTAAATGGATTAAGCAGCAGCTGAAGTGCCTGTCAGTGAGGAATCCTCATCAAGGAGTTACCTCTCGGGGACAAGCACAGGTCAGACATCGCTCAGCCTTGTCACCAACATGGACACACCAGGCAGCCCTGCCACACTGGACCTGGGCACAGGGAGCTGGGCATGGGGCCAGCTCCTGCAGGAGCTGCCTCCTCCACAGCACCGACTTTGTGAAGCACTCGAGATGTGCTGACAAGCAGCTCAGAATAAGGGTCCCAGCATGAGGTGGTGGCCAAACGGGCTGACATGCAAACAGAGGCACCAATTAGGAGAAGGGAGGAGGACTCCTTCATGCAGCTTTGGGGAGACACAGCAGGAGTATCACATCTGTTCCCCTTGCATGCTGTGATGGGGTGTGAAAGTTGTAGAGAAGGAATAAGAGCCACAAAACACAGGTGAAAGATTCAAGAAGACACCTGCTACTGAACAGCAAAGCCTGGACCAGATCAGCAAAGAGAAGCAAATGGCAGCAGCAGCCCTGGAAGTCAGCTCATGATCCAGGTCCGTTCTGGTGGACATTTGGAGATGTGGTACTACTTCAGCACTGTCCTTTCTGCCCAGGCTGGGAGCGAGAGCAGCACTCCCCAGGTGCTGGCATCAGTAGAGGCAGGTACCCCACATGGTCAGCTGGGACATGGAGAGCTGTGACCTCCCCCAGAACATTTCTTCAGGGGGGATCCTTGGAGCAGTGGCAGATCTAAGCTTGCTGCTCCCAGCTCCTGAGCTCAGGACACACATCTGAGTGTTCAGGGCCGAGTCGCTGCCCCAAATGCATTCTGCATGCTTTTGGTGGCATTTTCCCTCCAATGCCAAACACCTTATCAGGAAGGTGTCTGCTGCAGCCCAGAGTCCTCAACCATGAAATTAGATAGCTCTACCTTGCCCTCCAATTTTTGACAGTCAATATCTCCTACAGAATATACACCACAGCTCAGGGGCATTTCCCTGACTCGGCCAACCAGAAACGCAGTCTCCACATGTGGATCTCTAATTCACTGGGGTGCCTTCCTCCTCTGCAGAGCAGCCTCAGCACCAAGACCAGAAGCCTGCTTGCTACAGCAAGGGCTCCAGCAAGGGTCCTCTCCTGCACCTAACTCTGAGGCCCATTTGCATTACTTAGAGCTTGAAGAATATGGTGGCACTGACACCTCCCTGCAGACATCCAGTTCCCCTTACCCCCATTCCAGCACTGGGATTGTTGCCAGCAGCCCATCCCTGATGCTGTGCCACAGCCTGTGCCTGTCCTGGAAGAACTCTGCGCTGTAAGGCCAGGACCGGACCAACAGAAAAAGGGGCAAAAAGCCCCAGCTTACACAGGGCTGCCTGGTGGAGTCCTGCTCTGTTTAGACATCCCCTAGGAGTAGTACCACAAGCCACAGGTGATGTTGCAGACATTGCACCCAGTCCTAGATGGCTCCAGTAGAGGCTGATCCCAAAGCTTACCTGCTCTCACTCCCAGTTGGCACCAGGATCCCTTGGGCTCCAGAAGCAGCTCTTCCCCCTGTTGTGCCTGCAGAAATAGGCACCACAGACAGCGACCCATCCAAACGCAGGCTGAGCATCTGCCAGGAGCCCAAGATGTCATTTGACTACCTTCTTCTGGGGTGTTTTAAAGAGAGTCTTAAAACTGACAACAATCTCCACCTGGGTGTGTTGCGGAGCAGGCAGTCGTGAGGAGCTGGACCCCTGTGCACATGGGTGCCGGGCTGCGGAGGACTGGCAGAAAACTCCAGGGCCCACACGCGGCTTCACATCAGGATGCTCCCCACTGGCACCTCTGTGCCAGCAACCTGGCACCCCTCTCACCACCCGGGGGCAGAGAGAAGAGCCAAGAAGGAGCCCCCCAAGTGCCCCCTGCCCCAGCGGAGTGAGCACAGGGCTCCAGCACAGATGCACAGGAGGAGTGGGTATCACACAGCCCAAGGACAGAGCTGTGGGCACACCACAGCCTCTCAGGGAGCTGGAAAACAATCCCAAGCCCTGCTGGCCCCTGCCCTGAGATCCTGGGAAGCAGCGGCCTTTGCCTGTTGGCTTTCTCAGGCTGCCAGCAGAAAGGCCCCACTGCCTGCAGGGTGCATGAGGGGGACAGGGGCACCCAGGGCAAGTCCAGCACCTGGGGCCAGCTCATCTCTGGAGGGCACATTCCCACCCTAACCCAAGCACACTACAGCCACACAGTGATGTCCTGGCCTCCTGGGGAGAGGGGGAAAATCCCATTGTTTTTCCTGCCACTCGTAAGATGGCTCTGACAATCGAGGAGCATCCAATCTTCCAGGAGACTGATAGAGAGAGGATGCTGGTGTCATTATCAAGTTAATTAGAAAAACTCAAATGGAGCTTTAAACATTTTTATAATACATTTGGGCCTTTTTGGCAGGATTATGGCATCTTTTGGGTTTCCATTGCCTATTAAAGCATTCTCAGTAGTGCATATATAAAAGCCATGTGATCTCAGCTCCTTGCTGCTTTTTTTCTTTTTTTAAAGACATCTTTTTTCAGGAAAGATTTATTAAATATTGTAATCAGTTAAATTCTGGCAGCTTAAACATTTTCTTTAATAGCCTTGTTAAATGTGGATTAGATTTAAAATCCCTGCCTCTGAACTCTTGAGCAGCAGTATTTATATGCAATGTTAAAAAAATTAAAAGCTTTACAAAGTGGTAATTACTCCTCTGCTGCAAGAAGAAAGAGACTGACTTTCTAAGTTATTTTAAGGCAAGTTTTCCAGCCTCACCCTTCTTGGGCAATACTACACAAGCATAATTTATTCTTCCTGAAGTACTTCTCACCTCAGGAGGGTTTTATCACTTGCAAGGCCCACACCATTTAAAGCTCTATCAGCTTTGGCTTTGCTTTGTGATGCCACGAGCAGCCAGAGGCCCTTGCAGGACCCTGCTCTTGCTGATCCCCCCCAGCAAGCAGGACCCCTTCACCCCTCACTGTGAGGAGCCCACACAGACAGCATCCTCCCACCTGGCAAGTGAGTCCCCAGGACCAATAGCCACCAGAGTGAG
>WTSP01008088.1:0-16986 GCA_025331215.1 Actenoides lindsayi | reverse complement strand
CAACTTGAGGCCATTCCCTCTTGTTCCAGCACTAGTTACTTGTGAGAAGAGACCAGAACCTACATCTCTACAACCTCCTTCCAGTTAGTTGTAGACAGTGACAAGGTCTCCCACCAGCCCCTTTTCTTCAGACTCAATAGCCCTAGTTCCCTCAGCCTCTCCTTGTAAGACTTGTTCTCCAGACCCTTCACCCCCTTAATTGCTCTCCACTGGACCTGCTCCAGCACCTTGATGTCTTTCTTGTACTGAGGCAACCAAAACTGAACACAGTACTCAAGATGCAGCCTCACCAATGCCGAGTACAGAGGAACAATCACTTGCATAGTTCTGCTGGCCACGCTACTTCTAATGCAAGCCAGGATTCTATTGGCCTTCTTAGCCACCTGGGCACACTACTGGCTCATATTCATCTGCTTGTTGAGTGGCAAGCCCAGGTCCCTTTCTGCTGATCAGCTTTCCAGCCACTCCTCTCCAAGCCTGTAGCATTGCACGGGGTTGTTGTGGCCCAATTGCAGGACTCAGCACGGCCCATTGATCCAGTCTGTCCAAGTCCCTATGCAGAGCCTCCCTACCCTCAAGCAGACCAACACTCACACCCAACTTGGTGTTGTCTGCAAACTTACTGAGGGTGCATTCTATCTCATTGAGATCATTGATAAAGATGTTAAACAGAATTGGTCCCAATACTGGGCCCTGAGGAATGCCAGTTGTGACTGTCCACCAGCTAAATTTAACTCCATTCACCACCACTCTTTGGGCCATCCAGACAGTGTTTTACCCATCAGAGCATACACTCATCTAAGCCATGAACAGAGAGTTTTTTTCTCATGAGAATGCTGTAGGAAACAGAGTCAAAGGCCTTACAGGAGTCCAGGTAGACAACTTGCAAAGCCTTTCTCTCATCCATTAGGTGGGTCATCTTGTCATAGAAGGAGACCAGGTTTGTTAAGCAGGACCTGCCTTTCATGAACCCATGCTGGCTGGGCCTGATCCCCTGGTTGTCCTGTATATGGTGCACAAAGGCACTCAAGATGATCTGCTCCATGACCTTCCCTGGCACTAAGGTCAGACTGACAGGTCTGTAGTTTCCCAGACCCTCCTTTTGGCCTTTCTTGTAGATGGGCATCATATTTGTTACCATCCTGTCCATCTAACTGGGACCTCCCCAGTCAGCCAGGACTGCTGGTAAATGATGGAGAGAGGTTCGGGGAGCACATCCAATTAGTCTTGTGTGTAACCCATGTGGTCCCATAGAACTGTGTACGCTGTAGCGGTGTTGCAAGTCACTGACTGTTTACTCTTGGATTGTGAAGAACAATCACAGATGAGGTCTGAATATGCATCTCTTCTGCACTTATAGACATGGAAAGATTTTATTTATTATTTTTACAGTCTGTTAAAGTCCTCTCCCTTTTCCCAATCAACTCATAGTCTACAGTGTTAACATTACATTTTTTAAAGTATTTCGATTTTGCTATGTTTAAGTTCTGTTGATACAAAAAAACCCCAAAACCAAAGGAGAGATTAAATCATCCTAGGTTTCCACTCATTGTAAGCACAGTTGTCTTGAGAATAGTTAAATAGGTACAGTTTATGAATACAGTAAGAAACAAGTACACTGCACATCTGAACTGGTTGCCTGTAAAGTGTTATCACATACATGGAATATTCCTGTAGTATTACACAGCTACTATGTTTTTAACCATATTTTCAAAGTGTGTTACATTCCTATTTTTCTCCAAAGTTTTCTGGAGAAAGGAATAGCTTTTTCTAGTGTGCTATAAAGTTCCTAGTCCTGATGGTAAGACAAAGCCAGAGACATATTTATTATTTTAAGAACATTCATCCCAGACTATAACGTCAAAAGACGTTAGTAACCATACTTAAACTAGTCATTTAGGAGCTAAAAGGGAGTGAAAAATACAAGAAGATAAGTAGATTCTTCCCCAACTTAAAGTAATGTTCAGAACAAAAGACTTTTTCCCAGATACTGAATAATAAAGCATCCTATTAAAGAAAGAAAATCTTCACTCTCTGCTGTGCTGGCTAAAAGCCTGAAATGCAAGATAATACCAAGATTTTGCTTCACTCCTATTAAAATCCCTGGAAAACAGACACGTACTTAGCTTACAGCACAGCTGTTAACGTACAGAACACATCTTGGTCCACACAACAGCTGGACAAGAGGTTTGTGAACTGCACTTAGGTTTTTTGGGGGGAGAGTTCCGCCTCCCTGCACTAACATAAGAAGCAACCTATTGAAAGCTAAGAGTGAAGACTAAGGTCAATAAAATATTGATTATAGCTTAAAAATATACACTTAGTCATAGAAAATCATTATACTACAATTCACTGGTTTTCATATTTTGAAAACAGTACTTACTAGTTTTGTCACTGAAAACCCAGAAGCAACATAGCACTAATTACAAGCCTTGGTAATGCCCGTGGTAAGTAATTTTAGATTTTTGCAAAAACAAAAGGATAAGCACATGCATAGGAAGTTAAAAGGCAGCATAAAACATTTTCCTGCTGATAAATGCACAGAAAATAAACTAAGATACCTTTTAATTATGTTGATAGCTTTTACCATGACCATTAGTGTTGGTTTCTGAAACTAACACTGTAGTTTTACCACTGTTACATTTTCTTTGTATTATAATCAATAGTATACAGTACTCTAGTTCCCCCCATGGAATATAGTCACCCATATCTTTTTTAAGACTAATCAGTGAAAGATTTTTCTTGTTACTGACTTGATAAAAAAGAAAATTTGGGGTTCAACACCAACTACATTTGACAAAACAATCAAACTTCTTAATAAGCCACTATAACAACAGTTATAGGTACTCAACTCCAACTCATTCTGAGTAGCTTAAGAGGAAATATGGCTTTTTTACACAGATTCATAAAAATCAAAGTGCAGAAATTATTAACTGTAACCCAGGTATTATGCTAGTCTCTTACATGAAGAAAAGCATATGCATGGTTCTAACGCTGGAATCTTCCATGGATGCCTTGAATTGTTTCACACATCTCTTCAATATCACTTTCTCTCAACAAGCATTATTTGTTTCCTACTAGATAAATATACTTTGTTCACCAATAGCTTGTTTATTTTTTTTTTTCTTGAAACCCTATTTAAGTTTATGTATTTAAAAATTAGACACAGGAACCTCAGAAGCAACAAAAAGCTTCCCAAAACATTCTCAATTTTAAAAGCATACCCATTTCCATTCTTTTTCTCATTTTAGATTCATGTGCATAAATGTAAGCCTGTGAGTTGCTTAAAAAAGGAACTTGTGGAGTACAGTATGTTATACCTGCTTACATGAATTATGCCACATAGGAGCTGTAGGAACACAGGTACTATGTGCTCAGCATTAGAAGTATTTACTGTTGGAATTTATGGAAAATAGTAAGTTATGCTTGATGCCATTTGGTTCATCTCGTTTTTAGCAGAGGACTTGCAAGTTACAACAGAGTATGTTTACATGCTTAACTAAGTGCATTAATATTTCGGTTTATACCAGGTATAGCCTTTTGAACCAAACATCTCTTATCACCTTTCACACTGCCTTGTTTTGCATTGCAGAATAGTCTCAGA
Organism: Actenoides lindsayi; assembly: GCA_025331215.1. Lineage (NCBI taxonomy): Eukaryota > Metazoa > Chordata > Aves > Coraciiformes > Alcedinidae > Actenoides > Actenoides lindsayi. The sequence goes on along the minus strand of WTSP01008088.1, from coordinate 13,382 downwards.
GGACAAAATTGCATCCCTTTCAAATTAAGGTAAACTGACATTGAACTTCAGAAGCATCTAAATCTCGAACTGCTGTTGACAGGGCCAGAGTAGAGCCAGTCTGAGGTAAATCCCTTGAAACATGCATAAATGTGCATATATCAGGTCTTTTAATCACAGTTTTGTTCATTTGTATTGCACTAGCACACTGACATTCTCTTTCAATAGTAAGGAGAAATTAAGTGATACTTGGGACCCTAAACTTCAGTTACACACATCAGGCATCCATCTCACAGTTGTCCAGGTGAGGACATGACACAAAGCACAAGTTTGTCACGTCTTTCACTTCTGATCCTGATGAAGGGGCGTCTGGTTTGCAGTTACAGGAATCAGGTAATGACTGCTCTAACCAGCAACAGAGGGGGGCTCCACTTCCAACCAAGCAGAAGAAAGGACAGTTAGGATTACTGGACTGTATGGAACAGATTGCCTGGCACATCAGATCCATGTGAATATAATGATCTGGTGGACACTAGTGCACAGTGCAACTTAATGCCACTAGAGTACATGGGGCAGAACCCATCTGGATTTTTGGAGTGACAGGGGATTCCAGCTGGTATCTCTGTTGGAGACTGAAGTAAGCCTAACAGGGAACAAGTGGTGGAAGCACCCTATTGGGTGTTATAGACCATATATACCACCCTATATGGCCTACATCCCAGATGCTCTGGGCATCCTTGGCATAGACTACTGCAGAAGAGGATACTTCGAGGACCCAAAACTGTAGGTGGGTCATTGGTATATCCAGCATGAATACAGAGAAAATTAAACAGCTATTTACCTTGCCTGGCTTCTCAGATGATCCTTCTGTCACAGTGTTTCTGTGTGTCAAAGAACAGCAGGTGCCAACTGCTACAATGATGGTGTACTGGCAGCAATAACACACCATCCAAAATCCCCTGGTTCCCATCCATTAACTGAGTGATCAACTGGAGAATGAAGAACTCATCAGCAAGACTTAATAACCCTTTAATAGTCCCATACAGTCAGTGTAAAAGTCTGATGGAGGGTAGAAACTAACAGTAGACCATTGTGGCCTGAACAAAAACACTCCACTACTGAGTACTGCCGTACTGGACACACTAGAACTCCAATATGAACTGGAAATCAAAGACAGGCAGGTGATATAACACAACTAACATGGTCAATGCTTCTTTCTCTATTGCTATGGCAGCAGACTCTAACCCACAGTTTGCTTCCACATGGAGGGGTGTCCAAACCCTGGACTGAATGCAAAACAAGTTGCTGTAACCAAGCAATCCAAACAGAAAACATTTCTCTGACACAAAGGACAGTGGCTAAGATACCAGAACAGGGAGACCTGACAGACTAAATGTATCACAGTAGCATGAATGTGCTGATGCAAACATCACATGCTTGCTGTGGCAGAGGTGACTACTGGATGGTTAGAAATATACCCTGTCACCAATGCCACCCGCCAAAACAACCTGAGCTTTGAAAAACAACTTTTATTATGACATAACACCCCAGAAAGAACTTAATCAGAGAACGGAACTGATTTCTGAAACCACTTCATATACATCCAGGCCAAGAAACACTGCATTGACTGGGTATATCACATCCCTTATCATGCACCAGACACCAGGAAGACTGAATGATGCAATCGACTGTTCAGCAAGGGGTACTGAGACATTCATGCACCGTGATGTGCATTTACTAGAAGCCACATATCTGATAAATACTAGAGAATCTGCTAACACACCTCATCCTGCTCAAACAAGTCCCCTACATAATGTGACATACACATGGAACTGGCTGAGAAAGTGTGGATAACTCCTTGCTTGGGAAAAGGCAAAACCATTCATGGGATTGATTTTGCTCAAGAACCCATGTGCATTTGGTGGTTAAGGTAGGAGGATGGAGAAATCTGATGCATACCTCCAGCAGACCTAACCTTGGAGGGAAAACAACCCATGCTTTGAGTTGTCACCATAGCTGTATTTCATTGAAAAGTACCACAGCAGGAGCCATCCAAATGAGTGAATGATGAGCCTTATAAGGAACCTGTTAAGTGTGGTAGCGATCCAACCTAAGCTGGCTTCTGTGCCCAACAGTTCAGCACAGCCCATCATCTCTCCCCTCTCAAATGACCATAACAACAGATAGAGCTTAAGTCATGGACTTCTTTCTTCCTCATCCTCCCGGAGTTGTGTGGCAGTGGGAGCATGAGCAAGAGACTGGTGACTGCTTAGTTGCTGCCTGGATTCAATCCACAATAGCAACATCTTTTTCCAAGACAGAATCAAACTCCTGATATCTTCATTCAAAGTTTATAAGGGATGCTGGAATAATATCTGATAGTTCTGGAAATCATGATTTTGGTCAAAGTGAAAGTGACATGCACTTAAATACGTTATTTTGTGCATTTACCCCTCAGTGATAACTTCCTATAAAGTCTTACATATATACACATGCATGTATATTTTTCATGTAGTCAAACAATTTTTGGTTCTTACAGCTCACATCTCCCTGCTGAGTTTAACAAATGAGTAAAAAAAGCAGTTAGATATAAAAATCTGTATGCTACCAATACAGCTGAAATCTAACTTAAAGTCCTCTGTAAACATCTGTTCCTAAAAAAATGTCCACCCTTTAAGCAATTATAAATTTTGCAGGGAGGAAATAAACATCTAAATAATCTTTATTTCATTTCTCTTTCCACTGAAAGTCTCTGGGACATATATTACTTTCTCAATTTCTTATTTTCTTTTCTACCCCCTTCTGTCTCTTCCAAATTACTTCTATCCTGCATGTATGCCTTCAAAACATGAGTTGTTTGCCAGAAAATGTGTCCTAACTTCAAAACTAGACCAAAGTTATAACAGTTACTCCTGTCAACCACCATCAAGAACCCCGTAATTAACCATCTGTTTCCTTAAGGACTGGTGTCACTCAGCATAAATCAGAAAATGTGGTTTCTTCTTAAAGATTTAATTTTCTCTTTATGAAAAAAACACTTGTCTACCTAAGATAATGGAGTACCCAAACCAAGGACACTGAATATAACATATTTTCTTTCTAACAGCTGAACATCCTCCTCCAATTTTTGTTTTGCTACACTAATATTTAAAGATCTGTGTTTTACTTAGTACACATTCCTGTGATAATGTAACCGGTTATGAGGTTGAAAGTTTCATGCCATAGGACAGTAAACATTGGAGTTTATTTCACTACAGCTCAAGACAGAAGTTGAAACCTTTTTCCCCAACAGAGAATATATATTTTTTTTCCCTTCCCTCATTTCACAAAGCTTTTGTCCTGAGTCCTGAAGACTATCCCATTTTCTGCAAAGCTGAAAGCTCTACCAGGATTGAGGACAGTTAGCATGGCCTGGACCACAATCACTGAAGGGGTGACTGGATTTACCAGCACCCCTCCAAGCTGACTGGAAGAATATTCATTAGGTTTTCTATAAACAGTTCTCTTTCCTTCAAGCAGTTTGTACCTTATTTCCTCAGGAGCTCTGCTGACTTTTGCTGTGTAATTGATTCTGACTTGAATAAAGCACATAGACATATACAGACTGAACTTCAGCCAAATTAAAGTAGACTGATCCATTGTCCTGGAGATGAATCACTAGCAGCAGGACCACACATGGTAAGATTTTTCCAAGGAACAAAGTTTTAATGACAAAATAGGTCATGCAAAAAGAGTAATGCATAAAATTCAAAAGAATATTGTAACACCATGCCAAACTAATGCCAAGGGAATCCCAAAAGAGCCTGGGTTAAATAAGAATGATGACTCCTTCATATTCTCCCATGGCAATGTCCCTTGTACTTAATCTGCTAGTCTTTAATAGCACACTGACATTCTATTTCAATAGTAAGGAGAAAAAAAGGTGATACTTGGGACCCTAAACTTCAGTTGCGCACATCAGGCATCCATCTCACAGTTGTCCAGGTGAGGACATGCCTCAAAGCACGAGTTTGTCACAGACTGAAGTGTCACAAGTGCACTGGCAGAAAGACATGGAGAAATAAGTAATTTCAGGTTATGGATCATAAGTCATAGACTAAGAAATCTAATAATGCTTAATCAGCAAGACATCTTTCAGCAGTATAGCAATATCTATATTCGCAGGATTTAGCCTCAAATAAGAACATTCCAGCATCTTTAGAATTTTCACTCCTGAGAACATCACACTCCTAAAGAAAAAGAACATCAACAGACTAGGAAGATAATGCACACAAAACTGCGTATTTTCATTTCAGTGCAAGATTTGGAACTTCATAGGTCTATGAAAGGGACTGTATAGCGTGGTAGCTGCAACAGGAAGTAACATCATTTGATGACATTTCCTACCATGTAATCCCAGATTAATTTGGCTTCAAATTACTAGGCGACTCTCAGAGTAGACAAGGTAATAATGCAGACTCTAGTGTGGATACTAAATATCCAGCAATGTCTCAAAATAGAGATGTTTGGGGTTTGTCATTGAATAAATGGTAAAAATAAGCAAAGTCTTGAACAAATAATTATCGCATATTTTTACATTAACCGTTAAGAACAAATTCAGTAATACATATCATTTACATTCTAAAAAATCCTCTAGTGACAGGAATATACACATTCATGCCCTTCTGCAGATTTACTTGACTCGCTTTCCCTGTTATACCATGGAGGTTACACAGTTACAACAAACAGCAACATTCATACACATATTTCATAGCAATAATAATAAATCCACATTTGAGAACTGCCTTCGATGATCAAAATTCTGTAGCTGCAGAATTAAATAATTGAAAGAGACTGGCTACTAAACCCAAGTTACTCTTTTCTGTGCAGAGACTGCAAACAGCATGGCAGGCAGAGAGACAAAGCAGATTGCAAAGTCTTCCATAGCCCTAATTCATGTAGCAAAGGTTACTTAGCAATCTCCATTTATAATAAAGTGACTCCTTATTCTCAATTTCATGTTTGTTTTGCCAGATGATCAGAAAACATTAAATACAGGTAATTCACCATTGCTTTCCAGAATTTTAAAGTTCCAGTATATTCATCAGCCCTCTCCAGTTATAAAAATCACATCAGCTTGTGGCTTTGTTGGAAATGACACAGTATGGAGCACAGGACATTTCAGTCTAATAATTCACTCTTAAATTACCATGTTTTACTAAATGAAGATGTATTTATAGTAATGTTTTATTTAATGGCTATAACCAAGAAAGCATAAAATAAACCAGATCATTAAAATAAGCATTCCTGGGCCAAAGATCTTGTAATTCTTTTGAAGAAGTAAGTCTTCTACTATCAACAGTTATACTACCATAAGTTCGACTTCAACCCAAGTAGTTGCAATATAATCAACAAAACTACTTGCATACTTAAGTCAGACCTGTCTATGTAGTTATATATTTAGTTGCATAAATAATTAAACCAGGACTTTGTTAAAATTCAGATATCGATTTCTGGGTTTAGTTGCTTTTATTATGGTTCTACTTTTATTTAATCACTCAAAGAAAACTGGTTGCCTCAGGGACTAGTTTTCCTATCCTAACACCAAGGACTGAAGACCTGAGCAGTCATATATACTTCTCCATTATCCCCTACCTCTCTCCGCTATAGCAAAGCATAAGGCACTACTTGTGGCAAGCCCAAATCTTTCCACCTGTTGAAAAGTTTTAATAGAATCCCCCTCCTCAACCAGTTTAATTGGACCTCAAATTGCATACCAAAAAGCCTCTGCAATTTTGCTGTCCGCTTAACAGCTGAATACATTTAAGTTACTTTGGAGGAAGACTGAACAGCTAGTATTCCGAAAATAAAGTGCACCTGTTAAAAGAGTGCCCCTACAGGGAAACTTTGTGCTTCTCCACACAGGAATGCCTAACAACCTGACAACTACAATTACAATTACCTGGAGCAGCCACTAGTGGTGTCTCAACAGTGTTCCTATTGCAGCTACCACTGTCATAATAGCAACAGGTGGAGAGAAGAAAACAGCAGGGGACCATTGTAGGCGTTGAATATTTAAAAGCGCAAACATTATCAGAGATATAAAAATACTCTCAATGTAAATATATTTTCTGTATATTATGAAAGATTATTCTACTTATATTTTTCTATTATTTACTTTTCCAGGTCTAATTTAAGAGATTATATTTATTTTATGGGCCTATTGTACAAATTTTAATATTTATACATCAGAAAAATCCTACTAGACATGCAATACACATCTTCAGTAAATCAAAGCAACTATAAAACTATGCTGTTTTCAAATCTAACAGATATTATAAAGCTTTAAAGTAATCAAAGTTAACTTCCATTCAACTACAAGAGCAATGCATAATACCACTTGCATATTCTCTGAATTAAGGATCAACAGTCCAGTAAGTAATATTTTATAAACTGGGGAAAATAAAGGTCAGCAGAGAGCAACTTCATTCATAAAGAGCTTTCCAAAGTATCTAAGTAATAATCAACTGTGTTAAACAATAATTTATTTTTTTTTTTTACTAGTTGTAAAACTTCTTTTGATTCTATAAAAGACTTTCATTGGTGATAGATTTCAAAAGGAAGAATTCTCAAGAAGAAATGGGAGAATACAAGCCACAATTAAGAGAGGCACTGAAGCTAAACAGTTAAAAGTAAATGGTGTGGGGAACAGGTAAAAGACAGACCTCAGTTATGATAATACATGGCAAAAGTCTGCCTTCCTCAAACTTACTTACACAAGCACCCACAGTCTGGGAAACAAGCAGAAGGAACTAGAGTCCCAACTGTGATCACAAAATTCTGACTATGGGAATAACTGAGATGTGTTGGGAGAATTTGTGTGGCTATAAAGCTGTGATGGCAGACTCCAGCTCTTCAAGAGAGAAGAGGTTAGGAAGACCTGGGAAAGGAGTTGCCCTCTGTGTAAAAGAAAGTTCAGATTCAGGGACCTTTTCTATAGAATGGAAGACAATCTTGTAAAGAGTTCATGGGTCAAGTTCAGGTAAGAAGCCATTAAGGGTGACATCCTTGTGGGATTCTGTTACAAACTACCTGATCAAGGTGAGGAAGCAGATGAAATCTTGAGGAAGATGAAAACTTGAGGAAGCCTCTGTATCGCAGACTCTCATTCACATGGGTAGTTTTGCCATCCCTGACATCTGCTAGAAATGCAATGTGACAGGACAGAATAAATGACAAAGGTTTCTGGAGAATGTCAGGGGATAATTGTCATATCCCAGGGATACACGTACTATATGGAACAGCCAAGAATGATACACACCTGGATCTACGACTCACTAAATAATGAAGAAACTAGTAGGGGTTATGGTAATAAGTGGTAATCTTGGTAGTACCTTAGCAACCATCTACACAATTGAAGGCACATTGCAGAGTGCAGAATCTTGACTTCAAGAGGGCACATATCGCTTTATATAGAGAATTGATAGATGGGATCCCATGGGCAGCTTTGAGCAGCAAAAGAGCTCAAGAAAGCTGGCTGGTCTTTAACAACCTCCAAGCACAATGAACAGTTCATCCTCATGTTGGAGAAAACAAACAAACATATCAGGAGACCGGTAGGGCTAAAGCAGAGAACTCATGACAAACATCTAATGCAAAAAGGCAAGTAAACAGAAGGAATTCAGAAATACTGTTCAGGCATTTAGTGATCCTGTTAGCTGAACTAAAGCTTTTCTGCAGCTGAGACTCACATTGGCAACAAGGGCAACAAGAAGAGCATCTATTCCTAAACAAGTACTAAAAGGCTGAGCAAGTGTGGGCTCATTACCATAGGAGGCAAGTGCTTTTAGCAGCAGATAGATTAAGGATTAGATAGTGTTTTCTTTGACTCAGTCCTCAACAACAAGGCCTCTTAGGCCTCTGTGTTTAGTGAAAGTTCAGAGAAGGAAAGTACCATCAGTGGGTGGGGATTGAATCAGGAATCACTTGAGAAAATTTGACCTATACCAATCTGTGCGTTCAGATGAACCACATTCAAACATGATAAAGAAATCACCATTGTCCTCATGAAGTGACTCTATCATCTATCAAAGGTAATGGAGATCAGGGAACGTCCTGATCTATTGATACAGAGCCAAGTGATCCAGTGATACAAGCAATTCAGCTTCAAAACTAACATTTGATGCAGTGAGTACAAAGTCTACATAATCACCTAAGGAATACTGGCATTTTGCAGATACTGGAATACAACAACATGTAAGACTGACTAAACTAGTAAAATAACCATTAACTGTAGGCATTGGCTTTTATGCTTACCATACTGATAACTGAGAAAATCAGGACAATAAAATAAATGTTAAGAAAGCATTTTCAAACCCCTAAAGCACTTAATGAAGTTTCTTTACAATCCAACCAAAAAGTTCCAAGCCTTGAACTACTCTTCCATATCTAATTCACTATTAACATCCAATTTCAATTTAACACAAGAAGCTTGTGTGTCAATAATGCAAAGACAAATGGAAGTGACAAATATGATATACAGTCCTAAACCAATAACAACAAATTAATCCAGTCTCTTCTACAGACTGTACATTACCAAATTCACAGCTGAAGAATCTAATATGGCTTCCATAAACAAAATTATAAACTTTAGAATAAAACACTGAAGTGAAGTGTAAGCATGCACTTAAGTTTACAGTATTCACATTTCAGAGTATGAATTAATAAATGTAATTTTGAAGGAAAATTATCATTAGAGATACTTTCAGCATTATTTTCCAAACGAAAGGCTTAAGATAAATTTTCTGGAACTATGCAGAAGTATACTGTAAAACATCTCACTGTAGGGCGTTTAAACATTCAAAGCAAGAAAGTTTCTCTGTTTCCCAGAGCTTAAATGTAGAAGAATGACTTTTAGAAAGGTTAATAACACCCAATGGCATGCCCTCATTCTTATGTGTAAAGTAAGAGGATGACCAGTTGTGATGGAAAGAACAAGTATCAGCAGCTATCCGTTAAGGACACAGACCCTTCAGGAGTCTTCTCTTCCACCATTGTGATGAAATCTGCTTTTAAATCTGTCTCCAAGGAAATTTGACAAGATGTACATGTGCTAGTGTATGCTAGAAATCCTGGCAAAGGCACTGAGTGTTAAGGGAAGTGCTGACAATTTAATCTCTTTTGATAAACATAGGTGTTTAAGATAATGTACTTTCCTGCACTAATCACCTGAAAGTCTTGAGACATTTACTTACGTCCTTAAATTCAGATTCTTTCAAGAATTATTCTTGCACTAGCTCACCTCCTCCTGCATCCCTCCTGGAATCTTCAAGTAAATGAGTTTTCATAGATTTCAAATTAAAGCATCGTAATTTTATCACAAATTACAGCCCACAGGGGCTGATTATATAACTGTAGAAACGGCACCAGAGATTTCACAATGTTTTCTTCCAACTTCATTGTCCTCATTTAGTCTTCTACACTGCTAAGCAAGGGAGTGGAGATAAATTGAGGGGACCAAAAAATGTTAGCACTTCATTCATACACCACCTGTTTTAATCAATCTTAGAGTACAAAACACAGTCTTAATGATAGCAAAAAAAAAAAAAAAAAAAAAAAGGAAAACCAAATATTAGCCATGCAATTTCCACAAAATGGTCTTACTTACACTTTAGTGTGGTAAATCAAAACACCTATAGCTAATATTTGATATATGTAACTAACAACTGTAATACAAGTAGCAATAATTACTCACAAAACAGCATGTGGCTTTTTTTCCTCCTAAACATTGCCTGAATTTGAGACTTAGCCAAAATGTTTCTCTAAAGCAAGGGTAGTCTGGACTCAGCATTTGAAAATGTACTAACATCTTCATATCACCAGCAGGACATTCACCACTTATTTTAGAGAACTGAAGGATGACAGTATCTTTGAACTAACTCTCAGGCAGAAGACTGGTAAGCCAAGGATCTTTTGACACTATCAAAGGATGTGGCTGGGCCTGACACTGGTGACAGGTTTGTATAAAAAAGTTCACAGCCAAGGGTGGCAATATATTCCACGCACAAATCCTTCTTTTCTACTTCTATATTAAATTTGGTTTTATCTTATCAATGGAAAAGGAGAAATACTAAACAAAATATAATGCAAGGTTGTTCTGAAATTATTTGGTTTTTTTTTTTTTTCCTCTTTCTTCTACTGGCTATTTATGTAAGATCATAGCCTACCTCAAATTTCTTTAATTTTCATTATTGTGTCCTTTTTTAAAATGTAGAACAGGGACTTTCAAATTCAAAGTTCAGCTACTCACTAAACAGAAGTGCTTATGCACTTTGGCTTTCACACTTGACAAATTTCCCTTCCAAAACTCTGAAGTAGGACTATAAACTCGGAGCATCTCTTTCCCACAACTTCCATAAAAAGATAAGCTGAAATAAAATGAATAATGGACTGCTCATGTCTGCATCTTTCTAATTTGGTGTCATAATTCTTCCTACATCTGTCTTTGCTGCTATCACTTTCTAATCTGAACCTTTTCCATACTTTTGAAAGCCGTCCCTCTACCAATATTGTCACTATTGGAGAAACCAAGACCACTAACAAATAAATAAGAAGTTAACACTGTGACTCTCTATGTTTTTAAGTTTCACTATTAAGAGTACTAGTTATGTACACTCTTAAAAATCTGTAGCATCTTGTTTAGTCTTTTGAAAAGACAGAATGTTTTTGTGGGTATAGTAGAGAGAAACAAATTGGATTATCTCAGTTCTTGGGGGAATATATTGCTTGGTATTTTAATGTGATGTGACTTCAGGTGGTTCCATTTTCTTAGGTGGCATAATATTTCATAATTACAGAAAGTGCTGAGTATATACTTTTTATAAAGCAGAGCCACTACGAATAGTTAATAAATATCTATTTCTGAAATTGTAGACCATGGTCAATATTGCTATCACTGCTTTCAACATACTTTGACAGTTTCTTGCACATTTTTTAAACTCTTGTTTCCTATCTTTCCCATTTGTAAAATTAGTCTTACTGAATTTAGCTTCTTCATATGGTAATGTGAAAATTAATTAGTGTTTGAGAAGCATAGTTTTTTTTTTTTTATTGTGCTCCTTAACAGCCTGGTATTCAGAAGAACCTATCAAGAATCAGCATTTGCTGGTCATTACAAGATATTTACCATAGAAAAAAATGTATTCTTGGCAAGCACAGACGTCACTGTGAGGCACAAGTGATATGAAAAATTTAGTGGCAGTAATTACAGCTGTAATATTACACAAAATGTCTTCCTATCAATGCATTAAATGACACAGAACTACTCTGAAATATTATGGCTTACTGAACAAATTTAGACAGTCAAATTTCAATTCGGCAATAAGATTTATGCAGAGAAATCCTTGGGGTCACGTAGGATTTACTGCAAGACAGCACTGGAGGCAAGCATCCTTAAGCACCACAAATTCCTCGCCTCAAATTTCATGCAAGAAATGCTTATATTTCTCTCAACATATCTGTATATCTGCATTTTTTCCAGTTAGTCATTTTTTTGCAATCCATCATTATGTCATATTACAATGCAATCACACAAGTAAAAACCTTGTATTTCATCTCTCAGCTCAATTGATTCCCCACTCCAGAAGCTCTTTGGATACACAGTGCCCTCAAGAAGCAATAGTTTTCAAAGAGAACATACTTGGTTTATGTACCAATACTTTGTTTTATATAGTTCAAAAATGCTGCAGATTCAGTTTTTTGAGGTGTGTGGCTTTTCCCTCAATCATACAAGTTTCATTTAGCTGGGCCAAATGCATTGCCATTTTAAGCAAAAGCTTATCCTTCAACATTTATGCAGAGTCTTTTGTTGCTAAAGACTCTCAAAAGGCCTGTCTCTGGCATAACATCACATCCCAGTTTTCTGTTTCTGTTTTGTTGAAAAAAGCATCATACCACTGTACTCAAGTCAGACATGTGCATTCAAAATATATGAACGGACACAGCACTTCTGGTTCCCACTGCAAGCACAGTAAAAGATTGATTCAGGATTGGATGCAAAACACCCCAGGCATCTCTGTAGCAGGATCTAGCTTCTCTGGAAGATTGTGGTACTTGCTACTAGGGCTGCAAGGCCATCAGATGAGGAAGGCAAGGTCTTAAGGAAGGAAACTTACAGGTAGGATCTTGAGTCTCAGATGCAGCTGCTCCAGCAAGTTCCAAATATCAATCCTTTTCACTACAGAGTCACAACCACCCTTTTTTTTTTTTCCCTTGCCAAGGTGGAAAACAATAATGTCTGCTTCAGGTTTTTGAGGTGTGTGGCTTTTCCCGCAGTCATGCAACTTTCATTTAGTGGGGCCAAATGCATTGTCAGTTTAAGCAAAAGATTAGCTTTCAGCCTTTACACATAGTCTGCTTCAGTAGAGGCATCCCACTACCTGGTTTGGGTTTGTTTTTTCTTTTGTGGTTTTGCTTGGTTGGTTGGTTTGGGTTTTATGTGTGTGTGTGGTTTTTGTTTTTGTTTGTTGGGTTTGGGTTTTTGTTGTTGTATTGTTTTGTTTATGTTTAAGACTAAAAATCTATTTAAACCAATGAATTTATCCTTTTTTTCTTCTATGACCAAAATTAGGAACTGCACATGCAATGCAAGAGAAGCTTCCTTTCCAGTCTCATTTCTAACCTACGATCTTTCCCCAATTACTGTTTCAATTAACTATGATGTACTCAAGTTGGGCATTCAAATAAATATAATGAAATGCTGGATTGCTCATTATGTTAACCTCATTAGCATGAGACTAATGTAGTGATAAATAGCTTGAACTGTCTTTAACTGATGACAAACTGAAAATGGAGCACTAAAGAACTCCCATCACTAATTTAAATAATAAACCAATTTGTTTTCTAATAAATCGAATTTGATATAAAAATTGTATCTAGCCTTCAGTTAAACCACACGGCATTGCTCTTAGCTCATTTTAAAAACAATTATACATCTTCTTATTATCAAGCAAATGCTGTTACTTTTACCTCTTACTTACAACCATTAATCTCCTTGTTTTCTCATATAAACTACACACTGAATCAGTTCTCTGAAATGATGTAATGTGATGAAGGAGGGTCATTACCCACAATTTCACCTGCAGACCAAAGACAAAATCTGAAATTCTGATCAACAAGGACTGGAAAAGGGAAAAGACTGCTGCAATCAAAAGAGAAGGAGAGTTCACGGTAGAATTCACGCATGTTCTAAATCCAATTATAAATAGAATCATAGAATAATAGAATCATCAAGGTTGGAAAAGACCTTTAAGATGATCAAATCCAACCATTAACCCTACTTTACCACATCCACCACTAAGCCATATCCCCAAGCACCACATCTATATGGCTTTTAAACACATCCAGGGATGGTGACTCAACCACCT